>JARFIZ010000060.1:0-289299 GCA_036325965.1 Sinopyrophorus schimmeli | reverse complement strand
ATTCTGTTAAAATTTCAGCCCTTAATATTAATTTTAAAAGGTCCATCATCAAATTTAAAGTTTTCCCATCGATTTAACACAGAAAAATGATTTTTTTTCCTTTATTTCACCTGCAAACTATGTAGAACGTTTTTTTTTCCGAATAAACAACCACAGATCCTTTTTCAGCATTAAATTCTCTACAAACAGTTTACCAGTTAAATAAAAAAATAACGAATTTTTAAAAAATTATACTTTTTAAACGTTAATAGAAAAAAGAGGGTTGAATCTAGAGACTCGACTCCCTAAGCTTTTTTGTAGAGAATTTAATGCTGAAAAAGGATCTGAAGTTGTTTATTCGGAAAAAAACATTCTACATAGTTTGCAGGTGAAATAAAGATTAAAACTTTAAATTTGATGATGGACCTTTTAAAATTAATATTAAGAGGTGAAATTTTAACAGAATTTTTTTTGTAACATGTAAAATGAGAATTTCACATAAAATCGAAAAAAAAATATTGATTTATTTTGAAACACCCTAATATGGAATGTATCATGTCAAGTAAAACCTTTCAGTTCAATATTTCAGTAAATCCATTCAGGAAATTCTAACAATAAATAAAACTCCCATACGATTTGTTGTATTTAATTATACCATTCAAAAATCTTCCCGCCAAGCATATAATTATTAAACGTTTGACAATAATGCAATATTACGGGTCACATTGGAAATGTCTATACCAATCTTCTTCTTTTCAAACCAAATAATCCAACAACGCAGACTAAAATAATTTTTTGATGTAAAACATTGACTATTAACATAGAGAAATTCCACCAATGCAAGGTATGTGCACGTTCGAGCGAAAAGTGGCACATTTCCGAGCGAGGGAGGCAAATGAAGCGCGACGCAGAGCGGCGCGCTTCATTTTCCCGAGGTCGGAAATGTGCCACTTTGAAATCAAATGTGCGCACTCCGTTTTTCGCTACGATTAACAATCATCTATAGACTTTAAAAAAATTGAAGTAATTCTAAAACCGGCGCTCTCAAAATGTCTTCTTGGGGCTTCGCTTATTTTTTATAAATTTTTACTTTTCCATTAACCCGTCGCTAGTCACCTCAAATATCGTCCCATGTTAAGTCAATGGAGGTGGTCTACGATCGTAGACCAGGTGACTAACGAAGGGTTAAGAAATTAATTTGTATTTAAATTCGGAGGCAAGAATGAAATTCTTTAAATCCATTTTCCCAAAATAGTGAGGAAAATTGTAATTCCCAAGATTACTAGATTATTAATAAATATATCAGCATTACAAGACCCTATTTCTTTCAAACACCGAAGAAAAACAAATAATTACAGCTGTACGTAGCATTTTAGATCACAATTCTCGTTAGCTCAAGTCTAATGAAAAGTAAGTGAAATTATAAACTGGCACCAGCCACATGTTATTACAACGTAATCGAAAACCAGTAGTAAACATTAAATAAACACAATTCACAAGAAAACTCGTACTCAGATTGTTATAAAACGGTCGTAACTTACATTTTCATTGCTACAAAACTTAACTATTTTCGTTTTAATTGGTATTAGCTTGAGACGGACGAATTTATTTTAAAAATCCACTTTCACAAAATTTTATGTCGAAATTTGGCCATTTGCCCGTTAAGTATACCAATGATAATAAAGAATGTATTTTATTGGTGTGCTTGAAACGTCGTCGAAGAAACCTGAGGTAAATTTGTATCTAAACCTGTTCGAAGAGCAATCGTTACGTAAACGGTATAATTTATATTGTAGGAGAAACTAAAACTTGATCTTGGTCCTTAAACAGGTGATGAATTAGAAATGAGATACGACGATTCGATAATTTTGATGCGGAGACAAATGCGATAACAGAATACCAACCGAGACGGATTTAAAGCTCGCAAAGCTCCAAGAATTTCGGGAATCCGTTTGCCACACATTTTTTTTTAATAAATCTAAGTAGTTCCAATTTTTTTTTGAATTGGAGTTGTTTCAGTGTTTATAAAATGTAAAATCGCCAATTTGTTGCCTACATCTAAATAGTTTTAATCACCTCGAGACGAGCTTACATTTACATTATGTGGCACATTTTAATGTTGCCAGGTCGTATTGCGTTTGCTGAGCTTCAAAGCTGACACCAGAAGTCTATTTTATTTTGTGAATGCAGCTATTTCATCGAGCACTTTAATTTTCCTGCCAACACATATTTTAATTTCAAGTAGCTTAAATTAAACCACATTCTAAAATAGCATCCGTTGTTTTACTGCTTTTGATTGTCTTGGAACCACAAAGTTCAAAATACAAAAGATTCCAATATGACAATACAACAAACCGCACATTTTTTTAATGCGCAACAAACTTAAATAATTGCCAAGTTTAATTGTAGTCCAAATAAAATTGAATCGATAAAGGGATGAAGATTGTTCGATAAATCGTGTAGGAATTAATTAAATAAAGTGCCCGTATATGTTTGCACTAGTAATTTTTCTTTTATAAATTCGCTATGGTACCAATTATGATAATTTCCAATTAAGTAAGTCATTGTAACGTTACGGTAAGTATTTTAGCAATTTTGTATTCGTACTCAAACATTTTTCATTCAAAGTCAAGTTTTATATTCAATTTATCTCGGAGAACTTCAATTTTTTTTAAAAACTGGGAGGTGACGGATAAACAATAAATTAATACGCATTATTTAATTGTTTGGTGTCTATAAAAATTCAATTAAAATTAAAAATAATAAAATATGTGACTTGGGTATAGTATAAATAATTTTTACCTTGGCTTCCTACTGTTTCATAGTTAGAAAGTATTTGGTTAAAATTACAATCAATCATATAGGCCAGTGGTTTCCAAATTCTATGATACTGGGCCACCTCGTTGTACACCTATTTCCCGATTTGCACGATAGGTAGGTTCCAGAGAAAACCGTATAAAGCGTAATCATAATTTTTTGTATGGAAAAGCGTGAAAATTAAAAATAAATTGGTCAGTTATTTTTAGCAATTAATAAAAGTCCAGCATGGCACATCTGGCTTTAAAACCAGTTCACAATACAGTAAAACCTCGATTATCCGGACCTCAGTTATACGGATTCGGGATTATCCGGATTGTCAACCGCGTTCGTTTTTTCCTGTTAAAACGGGGTGCTTTGTAATCGTCCTTAAAGCCGAGTGTGCGCATTCGAGCTCGAAGTGGCACATTCCGAACTCGGGAAAATGAAGCGCGCCGCTCCGCGTCGCGCTTCATTTGCCTCCCTCGCTCGGAAATGTGCCACTTTTCGCTCGAATGCGCACATCCTCGTATTTATCGGATTTGGCTATATTATAATTTTATTCTTCAATTCAAAAAATTATAAGTCGAATAAATTAGATCTATTTGTTGATTAAAAAAGGTTATAGATGTTATTCCTTTTGATAAGTTATCATGGTGCTCTTCCGCACGCCTAATTGTAGCGAGCTTGATAAAAATATTTTCGGGTGTACTTTCGAATGTTTACTAATTCGCGTTTTTGATTAATTAAAATTGTATATGAGTCAAATTTTCTGAAGTGCGCCACTAAAAATCAAATAGTTGATTTTTATATCATCTTTTGCAGATTGTTGAAGGTTTATATGTCAAAATTAATGTCTCCAAATATTTTTGGGTAATTTTCATTTTTCTGAAAATTATAAACAAATTAGTTTTAAGGCGCATTTTGTATACATTGTTGTAATTAGACTTCATTTATGGATTAATTCAATTTTTAAATATAAAAAATTATTTATATGTTACATAGGGGGTGCATCAAAATTTTAGAATGACTTGGGTGGGGTATGTTAAAAAAAAGATTGTGAAATAAGAGTCAAAATTCGGAAAAAGTTAAAGTATTTTTTTTCATGTACGATGAAGTCTCCCATCTAGCCTAGTTTAAAAGTACTAAATTAGAAATGTGGTTTTTGGTAAAATTACCCTACTGTAATTTTTAATTAAAATAAAAGCGAGAAGTGGTAAAAATAGTTCAGTTTGATTTAATTAATATTATTTGTAAGAGAGAAGAATAAGATAGGCAAATTCAATTATTAAGGAGTATGTGCACTTTCAAGCGAAAACTTTTTCCGAATAAAAAATCTGGATTTGCAGGATTTGTTATTAATATAGTCGAATCCAATTAACACGAAGATGTGCGCATTCGAGCGAAAAGTGGCACATTTCCGAGATTGAAATGTGCCACTTTGAGCTCGAATGTGCACACTCCGCTTTTCGCCACGATTAACAATGATCAATTTACTTTTAATTTTATCTAAACATTTTATGATTCTATTTGGTATTATTTACTGTTGATTTTATAATTAATACTGATTTGTTTCGATTTTTTTGTTAATAAATACCTAACAAGGTAAAATTGTTTTTTCAATTATCCAGATGAGCTGCAACATGAATTAGTCCGGATAATCGAGTTTCCACTGTAATTGATTTATTTTAAAACTAATTTTTTTTTCATTAATAGTTATAGAACCGCTTTTCCACCAAGAACCAAATCATTCTTAATGATTTTCTTAAACTTTTTGCGCCCCCCTTTGCACTAGTCCGCGACTCCCCAATTTGGAAGGCACATAATTTCGAATAAAAATAATTTCCTGTTTAAATAAAACGCTGTTAGTTTTAACGTATTACTGTAAACTCCTAAATACACACATTAATGGCATTTATTTTAGACAAACGATCCGGCAGTCTTAAAAATCTATTAAGCTGTTAATGCATTCGAGATGGTAACGCTAGACAATAAAGTAACAATGTATTTTGTATCAGTGATGACAAAAACCATGCATACCACAAACTAAAAACGTTTTTAAATGCAACACCAACATTTTTTTTAATTAATCAATTAGAAACACAATAATTTTAAAAATTAATGTAAGAAATGCGAATACAGTCAAACCTCGATAAGTCGAAGTTGAAGGGAAACCAAAAATAATTCAAGTTATCAAAAATTCGGCTTATCGAGGTTCGACTGTATATTTACAAATCCATATCAAGAGTTATAACCAGTATATTCGTAAACAAAAAAATAAACTATCGACCAGAGATTTTCTTAAACGTTAATATTACCATAAACTAATCATAAATCCACTTCTTCGAAGTTTGATTACCCAAACACCAGTCTATTTATTTGTAAAGAAATCTTACACAAATATTATAGAACAGATAGTGTTTTAGAAGTTGTTCGTTATGAAAATAAATAAACACAGTTCGCTCAATGATTTACTTTATTTAACGCCAGATCGGTATTAACTATTTACATAAACATTCAACAATTTCAATACCAATTCTAAAATGTAATCCCCAAACGATCTGCACTTATCCCTGGCTCGTTATTTATACCCCAATAATTTACAACGTCACAAAAAGAAAAAAAACCCAACTGAAAACTTTCTATTTTCATAAGTTTGCTTTATGGTTACACCCAACTATAAAATATGTGAACCATCTATTTTAGAAAAAATAAATAAATTTAAAAAAAAATCTTTGAAGATTAGTCATAACAGTGCAAAATTCTGACTAACACAGAGGTTTCCAAACTTTATGTTAGTGCGCCTTCCCACAGCACATCTATTCCCCGATTTACACGGTAAATAACTTTCGAACAAAACTAACAAGTTCATAAGTCAATCTGACATCGAGAAGAATTTTTTAAATCGATCTATTCGAAAGGACTTGAATTTTAAAATGCCCGGTAAAAATTGCTTTAGTATTGTATGATACGCCAAAATTCGTAGGAAGCATAACGTAATAAAATTATTTCAACCGGAAGTTAAAAATACGATTATCATATCACACATTAAAAATAGCTGCCTTGTGCATACCATTATTTAAGCTTAATCAGCAAATAATTTAAAATTGTAACATTTCATTTAAGATTAGAACTAAAGCCTTTTTCCTTAAAAAGCTGGTGAGTTTTTTAAATTTTAATTTAAATCGTACGCAGAATCTATAGTTATGCCACGGATCTCGAAGTGAAAGTATTCGGATGCACAAAATGGAAATACAGTAAGACCCCGTTTAACGCGGGCGATACGTTCCAACGAGTTTAAGCGCTAAACGAGGTCTTGCTGTATTTAAAGCCCGAAAAGCACAATACAGCTACTTTCGTGGCGCATTTCGAAAGTGGCCGAAAAAATTACATAAACTGGCAACATTAAAGTCTTGGGTCAATTACCCTCGTTACTCTCACAATACGCCCTCCTGAGCACTTTTATCTATTTTATATTGAACTTAACAGAAATATTCCCAGGCACGTTGGTTGCTATTCCTACAATTTCGAATAGGCTATTTCTACTCTTGAGCCAAAATCCGTTACGGACAAAAAGCGGCTCGGTCCACGAATGTCATCTGTAATTGCAATTTAAGACAACCCAATTCGCTTGCACATTTTCTAAAAAAATATTAACAATCTAAATTAACTCAATTTAAATAGAAAAAAACCCGTCCAACTAAAATGATCGTTTAACTAGGTATCCTGTTTAATACGTTAAGTGGACAAACCGCCCCTATACACTAAATTAAGTAAAACGTGCATCGTTAGGACAACTTGGTCATAATTCAAATACTTAAGGTCAGCCAGTTATTTAATTTACGAATTTTTTCACGTCCGAATATTTTAAAGAAACTCAACCTTCCTTGCAATAGTTATGAAACAAACCGAACAATTTATATGTAAATGCAAGGAGTTTTAGTGTGTATTGCGTAAAATCAACTTAATTGGCCAAAATGTATTTAATTAAACATTTCTATAAACCGCATAATAAATTTGAGGTTCTTATTTAATATACAACGGAGCAACAACACCCGTTTCTTGGAATGTTAGGAGCCGCATTTTGTAAGTGAAAGAAGAAAAAAAGGATAGCCTTTGCGTTAATGAACCTTTAAATGAATTTAGGACTAAAAAGAATCCTGTGGGTGTAACTTGGAAAGTTTATCGAAAAGAACGGCCATAAAAAAGGTACACGGAGAAAAAAATATCCTTATAATAAGCATACGTAGCCTTATTATAGCTATCCGTTGGATAGTTATCTTTCACAAGGATACGCCGTATAGCTAATTTAGCTATCCAGTGAATCCTTATTGCGGATCGTTATAGTAACGATCCGTATTACTGTTTTAGACATTCAAAAGATTCTTGTCATAGTGATTTAACAGATATGCACGGAGAACAAAATATCGTTATAATAACCATACGTATCTCTATTATAGCTATTCAAATCCTCAAATTAACTATCCAGTTACCTACACGACGGATACTGCACACGTTCACGAGAGCTTTTCGTTTAAACGCTTGAAACAAATAAACGAATCCTTATTATAAGTATACTATGTAAAGCTGTTTTGATCATACTATGGATTGTCAAATTGACTTATAAATATCGTTAAATTAGACATTCGAATCCTTGTCAGAACAATACGTCAATTGGGTATACGTTAGATAGTTATTATAAGGATATTTTTTTCTCCGTGTAACACAATGAGCAATTATAGAGGATATCAATTCAATGATTGGAATACTATAGCGCAGGCAATCACCCGCTAAACTGATCTAAATTTAAATATAATTGTGTTGCCATTGAAATTATTTACAATATAGACCTTCTTAGTATTCGAGATTCGTTTCTTAGAAAACGCTGGAAGAGATGTTTTTAGAAAACTATTATACCGAAGAAAAAAAAAATTAATGGTCCCACTTACATAATCAAAAAGTGGCAGGTGCATCGAGATGTTAATAAGGAACTAAATGAACAAGTATTTTAAAATCACTGACTTTAATTGGAAAGCATTGAGGTATCAATTACGTAATTATATAGTAAATAAGACACTTAACTGCATTCTAACAAAACCAAAACTTGTAAAGGAACAATCACTACCGTAACTAACTGTTAACTGTCCGTTTTTCGGCGTTTCGTAAACCAGCAGTGTCATTAGCGCCGGCGCACATTTTCAGTGGGAGAAACGGTGGGGTGAACTAGGAACAATGTCCATCCGATAAGGACTATGTATTACTGAAATTATTCAAAATATTTGTTACACATTTATCTAGTTAATGATCCGTAAATGTTACCAGCAATCATCAGCTCATGTGCTGAAACTGCAATTACTAAAACTTCCGTTAAACTACAATAATCACTTCTTGGAATTTTAATTGGACAAGTAGACAAAGTACTTTCCGATGGAAAATATTGTTTGGCGTGAAATTGATTCCGATTCGGTTTGGATTAGGTGCGCAAATTTAACTGTGGTGGATCCTCGATAAGTCGAAACCTCTACAACTCGAAAGAAACCCTTTTTCCCTTCCGTTCAAGGCCCAATACCACCATATCTCGAAATTCGGGCCCTCGATAAGTCGAAATACTCACTATTTCCCTATAAGGTATTTCAGTACATGCTATCCTTCTATAACTCGATAAAAATATATTTGAAATCTGTATCTCGAACATGTCAATGGTTGATTCTACTACCTATATAACTCAATTTTTTTTTTAAAAAGGATTAGCGATTTTTACGAGTTGAATGTCCAAACTTGTATAATTTGATTTTTTTTGCGCTGCCCCTAAGATTCTACTTATTGAAGTCCTACTGTATTACTTGAGAAAGGTCGAACGCTTAATTTCAACTCAAAAGTTGCGAAATTCTTGGAGCTTTTTTGTACGACGAGCGACAAAACCTGAAGTGCTGAAAGTTAAGATTATAGGACTACTTTAAACAAAATAAGTAGGAACATTATAGAAACGAAGAAGTTGAACTCTCAAAACTTCCACAATGTTCTGGGAACTAGTCCTATTAAAAAGTAATCAACGTCAAGCTTTGCTTATTAACACCTTCGATTCTAAATAATGGAAATTATCTGGGGACAGTTTCCATTTTTGTTCTGAGTGGTCGGTTAAGCTCGAATTGAAATTGTCTTGCAATTCTGTACGATGCCAAATGTCCAGCTTTGCCTTTATTAATTTATTAAATTTAAACAAAATAATAATTTACAAAAATACAAATTTTTGAAAATCAATTTTAATGGTAAGCTTTTCAACTGTAATTTTCTCAAATAATTTTGTTGATAATCCAAAATACTTTTTAAGAAAATTGAAATGAATCTCAATTGAAACAATTCTATTTTTAAAAATTAATAATATAATTGCAACGAGTTTTTGCTTTAAGTAACTGAAATTTACCGTCGGACTTCAATACTATACAAATAAGAAAGAAATATATATAATGCGTCCCTTTTGAGAAAATATGCCCCAATTATTCGTAGAAACCATCGATACAGTACATAAAAATGCGATAAATGAGTTAATAATAAACTCCATGATAAATTTGTGGGCGATAACTGTCAATAAATTAAGTCAAATGTTAATTTATTAAAACCCATCCATTAATCTTTTTGTATTAAAATAAATTCAGAAGTAAATAATTCATTTTTTAGAAAATTGGTCTGTTTCGCTTTGTTTTAGGACTGCTATTTCTTTTTTTTTGCATTTAATGGTTCGATTTATTTTACATACCTGATAAATAATTATCAAAATTTATTAATATAAATCTTAAATTGACTTTTACCACTTCTTCGATCTTTCTGTATATAGATATATGTATATACAGTGTGGTTCATTTAAAATTGAATGGTTCTTAGCATTGTTAATATTAAAGCGGTGACAATGGGAGTTAAAAGTACAGTGAGTACAAAAAGTTTAATATTTTCAATGGCTGGAGTATTTTATTTTTATCAGAAACTGTACTTGATACATAAGAACCAATAGCTAAAAAAACTTCTGTTTATTCCAAACATTTTTGTTTCATAAAATACTAAATTTGAAAAAATCGTGAAGAACGGTTTCCAAAGTATACACGAAACTATGTCTTTTTTATATATGTTAATTAAGTAGACTTTAGTTGATAATATTTCACGTCAGATTTGACTTCATTGGCATAACTAAATTAAGTATAACCACGTGTAACAATTAATACATTTAAATAAATTTATTAAATACGAAGATGTGCGCATTCGAGCGAAAAGTGGCACATTTCCGATCGAGGGAAGCAAATGAAGCGCGACGCGAGCGGCGCGCTTCATTTTCCCGAGATCGGAATGTGCCACTTTGAGCTCGAATGTGCACACTCGGTTTTAAGCACGATTCACAATAGTTTAGGCCAATTAGTTAGACCAAAAAGCAGTTGAATCATTTTAATCGTTTCTTCTCGCTCGCACTGACGAAATTGTCGTATCTTTTCGCTCCCTTCCTCTCATTGCTATGGTGAATATATTTTTCCAACATAAAATCATTATTTATCACACTAAATTGAATTTTTTTATTAGAAGAGTTAAGGATAAAGTAGATTAATCTAATGAGTACGAAGATGTGCGCGTTCGAGCGAAAAGTGGCACATTTCCGAGCGAGGGAAGCAAATGAAGCGCGAAGCGGAGCGGCGCGCTTCATTTTCCCGAGATCGGAAATGTGCCACTTTGAGCTCGAATGTGCACACTCGGTTTTAAGCACGGTTTACAATAATTAATTTACTTTCTCAATCATTTTAATTAAAATTGTTTGCAAACCGTGTAAAAACGAAAAGTGTAAAACGACGTTTTATTTGCGTGATCACAACCGTTACACTTTTACAAATTAAATTTGTTAACAAAATTATATTAAATTATATATTCCGCTTCCAAATAACCTTTGTGTTTAATTAAAGGCTCTAAGTTTCTCACAATATAAATATAAGAAAATTTACTGTTTAATTAACGGCTGAATTTAGAGAATCTTATTAGGTTCAAACGAGCCATCAGTGTTTTCATTTTCAACCATTAAAAAATTTTTTGTTGCCCATGTAAGAATAAGAAACACAATGATACTCTCACTTAACTTTTGCTTATGGGCAATAATATCTATTACAGAAATTAATAGCTATTTATTGAATAAAAAACATAGAGGTAGATATTTGAATTTACGTTCTTGAGATAATGAAATATGATCCACATAAATAAGTGCACAGCTATCCATTGTGTAGCGTTTGTAAAATGTGCAACAATTAAATTTGTTTGCTAACAAAATAACGATTTACATTTGGTCATAAATTATTGTTCAAGGAAACGCGGTAAAAAAGAGACTGTAAAACTAAAATAAACAAATGCTTTTCCTTGTAAAATATGAAAATCAGTGTTTTATATACTGCTCGAAGCTCTCAAAGAAGTTATTAGAGCGAAAACACAATTTATTTTATTACTCCAATGTCATAGAGTTCTTAGCAAATAAATTTATAATTGCGAAGGTAAATAGAATTAAACAATCCACACTTTAAGCCTTTGTTAACCTATTCTTAACGGTTCCGTTTATAATTTTTGAATTGTTTCTATCTTTCATATATGATTTCTAAAAATGATGGACTTTTAGCTAATTGTAGAAATTTGGCGAAATAGAGATACAGTGTACTCTCTATAACTGAACCGAGCGTTATAAAGAATTTTCGTTATATAGAAAATCGAAAATAAGACAATGTAAAGGCACATATACCCTTTTTTTAATTTTTATAACATGGTACCCTTCAATTTCTATAATCTCTATTAGAAAGTTTTTCGTTATAAAGAAGTTCGCGATAAAGAGTTTACACTGTAATGAATTAAATAATTTTTGTGATTTAGGTATATTATTTAAATTACTTTTCAATAGTGTAACTAGTAAAAAGCAACTTATGTTCTTTTTTTCACTCATAGCTTAGAAATCCAAAAATGACCGAAAAAAAGAATTCATTATATGGTACGCGATGGAAAATCTCATGAGTCAAAGTGAAAGCATCCATTGGAACTGATCTTATTAACGATAACTCATTAATATTTAACGATTCATTGTCGTCATCGGCCAAAAACTTCATAATTGTTTAAACGATTTTACTATAATTAATAAAAATAATTTGTTTAAGCTTTACGTTAAATATCGCAATTTTTTCAAAATAAATAAAATAATACATACTTTCACAAACAGCAAACACATTATATTCATCTATTAATAATTTAGAAAAAAAACCCTTTAATTATTATGTCAAGTGAGATTTCTCTTAGGCAACAATAACCACTATATTACATTAATCACAAATGTGTTGATATAAAAAATTTAGAAATATAAAAATTTCAAGTTAATCATTTTCATCTTACTCATAACAAGAATGAATGAGCAATCATTAGGTGACTACCTTCAGGACCAATCTCAAGACTTCAATAAATTTTTATGTTGAGTAAAATTTGATTTATGTGTTATTTATTTGTGTGCCCGTTAAAAACTAACACAAATAATGGCGCAAAAGACAAGTGCAAATACTATCTACAAAATGTTAGCAGATTAACTTAGCGTCGTTATAAACAACTAAGCGCTATAGCAGAAGTAAGACCGATTTAATTCTTCGTTATATGCATCCGTCTTTTCGTTATAAATATCAACAGAATTGGCTTCCACCTATATCGCACATTTTGGTTCTAAAATAAGACATTTCTATTTGGAACCTTTAAGTACTTCTAAAAAAACAAATATTGTTAAAATTTTTATATATATAATTTGACCTCAAAGTGTGTTAACCAGTTGTAATAAATTTGCGACACGATATACAACGCTCGGCTATAAAAAGGTTTCTTATAGCGATGTAGTCGGTGGTCGACGAAAAAATTGCGTGACTACAAAGCAACCCCTTGAACTATGAAAAAATTAATCCGACTTCGGCTTGACGAATATAAAATATATTCTTAAATGCGATTAAATATAAATAACAGTGTTTGTACTACTCCAACATTTTAATTTCGAATAGAATTTGCACGATCTGCATTTATATCTTATGACTTGAAAAGTTTCGAATTAAATAGTGCTCGCAAACGAGTAAAAAATCTTTACTCTTCGTTGGCTAAACCCTTTTTGTTTTTTTTCAGAGGCCAGATAAGAAAAATTGCAATAAGTTTTGGCTTTAAGAAAATGAAATTTACCGTCGGACCTCAATACTATACAAATAAGAGGGAAATATATATAATGTGTCCCTTTTGAGAAAATATGCCCCAATTATTCGATACAGTACATAAAAATGCGATAAATGCGTTAATAATAAACTCCATGATCGATTTGTGGGCGATATCTGTCAATAAATTAAGTCGAATGTTAATTTATTAAAACCCATCCAATTAATCTTTTTGTATTAAAATAAATTCAGAAGTAAATAATTCATTTTTTAGAAAATTGGTCTGGTTCGCTTTGTTTTAGGACTGCTATTTCTTTCTTTGCATTTAATGGTTAGATTTATTTTAGATACCTATTACTTATCGAAATTCATTAATATAAATCTTAAATTGACTTTTTACCACTTCTTTGATCTTTTTGCATATAGATATATGTATATACAGTGTGGTTCATTTAAAATTGATTGATTCTTAGCATTGTTAATATTAAAGTAGTGACAATGGAGTTCAAAGTACAGCGAGTACAAAAAGTTTTATATATTCAATGGCTGGAGTATTATATTTTTATCAGAGACTGTACTTGATACATACAAACCAATAGCTAAAAAAACTTATGTTTATTCCAAACATTTTTGTTTCACAAAATATTAGTTTTCAAAAAAATCGTCAAGAACTGTTTCCAAAGTATACACGAAACTATGTCTTTTTTATATGAGCCGTTTATTTTGAAGGTGGCCCAAGTCCATTTTTATCTTTTTTCAAGTTAACGGTGGTGACATTTATAATTTATGCTGAACTATCAAAAAAATAAATTGGCATTGAAATATATTTAATACATTTGAAAATTTTGTAACACGTACATTTTCATAATAATATAAATACTGAAAATCATAATTTTGAAAGTGACCTAAGTTCCTTTTTATTGATAATGTCAAAAAGTGCGGCCTAAAATCTTGAAAGCAGTGATGAAGGTAATTTAAATTACATTATAATACTGAATTAAATTTTAAAGAATAATTTTTAATTAAAGAAATTATTAAACCTATGGGAAAAGATAAAATCACAAGAATCCTTGGTTCTGAAAGTGAAGAAGAATTAAAATCATACAACAAATATAGAAAAAGAAAGAGAATTTTAAAACTTCATTCTTTAACAGAGGAAGAGGAACTAATTGAGAATGAGAATTTACAAAACAGCTTCAGAGGAGGATTCAGAGAAAACAGAAGTGATACTTATATTCAGAAACTTTGTAAAATTAAACGAAATTTGGAAAAAAGATACGATACACAAACGGGAAAAATTATACCTGCCAAAGTTTTTCAAAATAAAGATTGCCAATGTCAAAAGGTCTGCTTAAAAAATTGCCACGTCAGGGTAGACCTAAAAAATTTGGAAATATTGTATTGCCATCATTATACAAAATTATAAGAAGCATCACATCACTAAAACACCGACACATGAGGGACTTACTGCGATATATACCTCCGGACCACCATAACTACTTTAAATCCCTTCCGCATACTGAGAATGTTAACAAATAACTTGTTATTAATTTTAATTTTTTTCTTCTAAAAATATAAAGTAAATTAAATAGTTTTTTAAATTTTTTAAGCTATATGTAACAGACTTAAGCTCTTTCACATTTTATAACAAAACAAATTTTTATTTTGAAAGAGACCTAAGTTCTTTCAAGGTAAGCAAGGACATATACACTTAATAATAGCGATTTTTTAATAGGAATTATAAAATTAACTCCACTAAATACGATTTAGCATTGCGAATCAACCATATACCTTACGTATATTTTTAATTTTGTAAAAACGCAAAACTTTAAATATTTCAAATTAAAGATAAATGGACTTAGGCCACTTTTAAAATAAACGGCTCATATATACATCTCTCACCTATTGCATGTTAATTATGTACACTTTAGTTAATATTCGACGTCAGAAATGACCAAAAAAAAACGACGTGTGTACTTATGTAGGCGCATTTGAAGTTATACTTCTTTGGCATAACTAAATTACATATAACCGGGTGGAGCAATTTAAACATATAAATAAATTTAATAAATACGAAGATGTGCGCATTCGAGCGAAAAGTGGCACATTTCCGAGCGAGGGAGGCAAATGAAACGCGACGCGGAGCGGCGCGCTTCATTTTCCCGAGATCGGAATGTGCCACTTTGAGCTCGAATGTGCACACTCGGTTTTAAGCATGGTTCACAATAATTAATTTACTTGCCCTATATATTCTAATTATTTTTTTTGTAAATAATAGTGTTTGTACTACTCCAACATTTTAATTTCGAATAGAATTCGCACAATCTGCTTTTATATCTTCTAACTTAAAAATTTCGAATTAAATGTGCTTGCAAACAAGTAAAACATCTTTACTCCTCGTTGACTAAGTCCTTTTTGTTGTTTTCAGAAGCCAAATACAAAAATCTTTAGCAAAATTGCATTTTAGAAGAAAAATGTGTCGAGAAGCCATAAAAACTTAATAAGTTAATGGTCCCACTATCTTCATTTTTATTATTAGATACTGTACAAGAAGTTGTCGAGTTAAGATTTGTAGATCCCATTAAATCAATTAAAGAACAAAACTTGCAGCGACTAGAAATTAGCCATTTATGTTAATAAAAAAAATTAACCGCCTCAAACGCGTTTCATTAGTTTAGCGACACGATCGGTTAAAAGAAAATATTTCGAATCAGAAACGTTATAATGGCTTAATGATTTTTGCGTCAAATCCTGAAAATCCGGTACGAAGCCACGTGGAAATATCAACTTGATTAACAAATACAGATATTTCTTATGGGCGAGGTTAATACCCTATAAGCCAACAAAACTAAAAAATTCAATTTTTGTAGTTAGAACAAAAAGTAAATAAGCAAGATACTAATACAAATAAATATTGCAGGCACCCATGATTTACAAATATGTAATTGTATGCTATATTATTCACCTTAAATGTAATACCATTGAATCAATTTAGAAAAATACAAAATAAATATACACATATCTTCTCAATAATGTTGGTTTTGAGTGTCTACTTATTTTGATAAATGTATTTACACTTATTATCAATTATGATTTGATTATTTACTTGTTCTGCTTTAAAAAAAGAAAAACGCAATCTGCTTTGCAATTCAATCAAAAATATTAATTCAATAAATACATACAAATTAATATGCAAAAGCTTTCTCCACTTTTTAATTCGTATTTATCTTGACTATTGATTGAAAAGCTTAATCAATATCTCCATACGTTAAAGTTGAAAATAAAAATTCTAAAAACATTGTAAATCTAATCAGCTGTAATACGATTAAAATTTATTCTGGAGTCAATTAATTGACATTACCAATTAACTACGTTACTGCAAATAAGATCTTGAAAGCCGATCATCTTTTCAATAAATAAATATAGCAACAGCAAATTACTGTGCTTTTAGACTTCTAACAAGCACAGGTACAAGTTTTATGGGGCTACTTACGATTGCCGATGATAATCACAAAATATTTTCACCGAAATATTCAAAAATTTGCAGGCACGTTATGTGGAGAACCCGACAATTAGCCACGTGCAGGGATTGTGGCACCTGCAATACTCGTACCAAGTGACCGAACATACTAACACGACTTACTATCGCATTTGCACTTAACAGCATTATTTCAATACACTTGCTTTACTGCTATCGTGTCAGTCGTTAAATCATTTAACTGCCTTAACACACCAAACGTAATCGACTAGATTGGACAATTTGCATTTCTCAGCCTTGGTTGGGGTACCTTCAGAACGACACGAGTTTGTTATACCTACGCCATATTTTTATAAAAGTAATAAATATGTATGCAGCACTTGCTTCTTATTTATCGACTTCGGAATCGATTTTTCAATTCGTCGTATTAAATAATTTTTCAATAAGCAAAACCATGTGAAATATTGTTCAAATTTTATAGCGGATAAGGTCCATTTACTCTTATCTAATTTTTATAGTTATGTACAAATTGTTATTGATACTTTTCTATGGGTAGGGGAGACCGGGGTTGGAAGTCACCATTTTTCTTTTTGCATTTATGGAGTCCATGGTCTTAATTTATCAATGACATTTATATATCAATAGATAGTGTATTTATTCTAGTTTAAGAAAAACTAAAACTTTTTCTCTACCATTATCTAAAGAGAACATATTATAATTTTTATGAAAAAAAAGAAGTTTGACTTTTAACCCCGTGTCAGGGATGGTTGCCAGACGTTAAATAAAAGGTAAAATACAAAAGGAGAAAACAAATACCTATTCTATTCTAACTTATTCTATCTAACGAACTTAGGTTATGGTAACAAAAATGACAAATGTATAATTACAGCCAATCGTTTATGTAGTAAAACCCCTCGAAACCAATAAAAAAGGCCGCACATATTCATGGTTGCTTTGTACTTGTGACTACTAGCCCCCGCTAACTTTAGACAACCTTCCCCAAAACAATTTTAGACAATTAACTCCCAAAAAAAATTTAGATCAATGGTCATTTAAAAACCATATAATGATATCATGAAACATATCTTAAACACCATAAATAAACGAAAAGGTATATCACTATGCAAAATTTAATTATACGTATGAAACTCAACACAGATGCACAAAAAATTACTTGCATTGTACAAAAAAAACAAAAGCATATATTTCTTTTACGGTATTTCAGAGCGAACTGAAATGAAGTACGCAAGGAGGTATTGTGCTCGGGCTTCTTTGACACGGGTAAACAAATTTATTAATTCATTAGGTTTTCTGTTATGGTTAATGTGACAACCTACCCGTTAGACAACCATACCCGGTCTCCCCTATTGATAATATAATTGTATACTTCTCATTAGGGTGTGCCAAAAAAATCGATAATTTTTTTCATGATTGGTCTCAAAATTTCAGTAGAGGATACCGAAATATAGATGCAGATATAATTTAAACTCTTAATATTAATATTAGGAGGTTCATATTGATCATAATAAATTTGAAATTATGGCAATTATTTCACATTGTTTAAAGATAATACTCGAAAACCTTTTAAAATTGATTCTACTAAAATTTGGAGATTGATCACGAAGAAAAAATAATCGAATTTTCTGGAACACCATACCGCCCATATATTGTATCCGAAATTTGATCAGTTTTAACACTAGAACCACGGCAATTTTAAACTTACTACAATCGCAGTTACCGGTCAATTAAACCTTTAGAAAAATTGGCCTTTTAACAATTAAATATTTATTGCAACACATTTCATGCTTTTGAATAGTTTTTAAAAACAATAAATGCCATAACTTTCACGAAATATAAAATCAAAATTGATTGAAATTTTAATTGTTTGATTTGAAAAAAAAAGATTCATGTAAAAATCTAATAAAAACGAAGATGTGCGCATTCGAGCGAAAAGTGGGACATTTCCGAGCGAGGGAGGCAAATGAAGCGCGACGCGGAGCGGCGCGCTTCATTTTCCCGAGATCGGAATGTGCCACTTTAAGCTCGAATGTGCACACTCCACTTTAAACACGATTCGCTATACTTAATTTAGTTTCTAAAAATTTAATTATCCAAACTAATATTATAAAAGCGAAAGTAACTCTGTCTGTCTGTCCGTCTGTCTGTTAGCTTTTCACGCCTAAACCACTGAACCAATTTTGATAAATTTTGATATAGAGATAGCTTGGATCTTGAATAAGGACATGGGCTACTGGTTTCAAGCAAATATAGTTATTTTTAAAATCTTAAAAACAACCATCTTCAAGGAGCTGCCTTTACATAATATTATTTGGCCATTTGATCGAAATAGTCTACTTTTATTTAGTTTTGGTTATAATAAGGCATTGTTTCCGGTTTCTTTTTTCTATGAAATAAAGCATTTCTCTGCTGCTATAAATAATAATTATCGATAGAACCGATCAAATGAATAACCCGACAGAAAAAGGTATGTGTCTCCTATTAAAGAGAACAAAAATACTATTTACAAAGAAAAACAATTATAGGACAGTAATTATCAACTAAAATTAGAAAAAGTCATGTAATATGGCAGAAATATGTTCCACTAATAAAAAGTAACAAGACGATAAAATTGCGAAACGGTCAAAATGACCGATTCAAACGTTCTAGTGTTAAGATAATGACATGTTCCTACTCACATCAGTAGATATTCTCTATCTTCTTGTTTTATTAAACCATCAACACTTCTTCCAATTTTATAGTTTGGCTGAAAAGTAAAAAAATTATTAATATTGTAATTTTTTAAATTAAATTGTTTTACATAAGATTATCCTAATTCGTGTTTCTTATCAAAACGTTTAAAACCATTTAGATCCCAAAATATATCAAAAATAAACAAAATTGTAGATCTGCTGAACATCGTAACTGAAGATTATAAATTAAAGCACCAGTTAATGAGGTAAACAACAAACATAATCGTTTGTACATTAATATACAATAAACAATAAATTAATGTGCCGTGTAGATTGCATGCAACATCTACATGCAGAGCTTGAACTTTTAAATTAAATGTTTACATTGGATTCAACCTTATTCAATTAATGTCATTTCTAACTGTAAGACTACTTACACTTGTAAGTATTGCATTTTAAGTGCCATAACTAATTTTATGGTACGGATCTATTTATTAAGTGCAGTGATTTTCTTAAGTGTTAGTAAATAAGTACTTAGGCAAATTATAACATTTACATGTATAAAAATAGAAATTAGAACCAACTAAAACTAATTACAGTAATAATTGTTGGCGCCGAACCAATGTAATTAAGTCACATTGCTTTCACAATGTGTAATTATCCAGCTAGGTGTCGAGGCAATTATATTTATATGTATAAATAAGTGTATTGATATTTATAAAAACATTAGATCTCATTTTATTTAAATAAATGTAACATTTTCATCTTCTTCATTATCTCCATTTAGTCAATAATAGATATTTGTAAAATAGATGGGAAAATGGCATGCCAGAAGCCAGCTGTAAGATCTACCAAAAATGCGTTTCTCACATTTAATTAAAGAACTTTAACAAAACATTCAAATTAAAAGATAAATTTATGAAGTAATAAAATAATTCATTATAAAATCAAATAGTTCCCCAACATAAACAAACAAAAATAGCAGAATTTGATCATTGTCATAAACATGCAGCTGCAAGTGTTTATTATTTTAGGAACTTTCATAGGACAATAAAAAAACTAACATTGCACTTTAAAAAAAAAAACTAATACATATTTATGCTGTTCCCTCCTTACCCGATCCACACCCTCAAATGCCATGCACTCACTTAATTAAGCCCGCAGCTTGTTGGAAAAATTACAAAAAAACGGAGGAACATTTTGGATTAGATTTATAATAATTTTTACTTGCACCTGTCACATGACGAAATTCTGATATATTTAGAATCAAGTTTATCTGCATAACCGCATAAATAAGCTCATATTAGTAAAAAATTTGCAGACATAAATAAACTTGATTACCTTGGTGATATTTCTTATATTAAAACTTTCTAGAATACATCTAAAAGCTTAATGCTCATACATATAATATACATACATATTCATATACAATGTTGTAAACCATTTTTAGTAATTATCTTCCATCGCCTGTATGTAATCTGTTATTTAAATCTGATCAAGCGTTATAATGGAGTGATCAATATGCAATTTTGATACATACTAAAACCCAAACACACAACATCCAAAAAAACAACATAAAAATTTGTATTAAAAATAAAAACCAGAAATAAACATCTAAGTGAGAACAGTGTGACTAGTTTACTTTGAAAAACTATTTTCAAAAACAATAATATGACCTAAAATGTGATTCGTCATCAATTTTTTATTTATCTATTTACCCGAACAGTAGCCCACTAATTTGTAGATGCATCACTTCTGATTATAAGTATACTCATTATACCTACTTGTGGTGAGCTCAGCTTCTGTTTGTAAACAGTTTAATATTTCAATTTATTTTTAGTGTATACAGTCGAACCTCGATAAGTCGAAGTCGAAGGAGACCAAAATTAATTCGAGTTATCAATAATTCGAGTTATTAAAAAAAGTTCAGTTACACACTTACGTATAGGTATATATGTATATATCATTCATTTTTAGCTCATACCATCAAAGTCACTCTCTCCTTGCTGCGTTTCCCACCGTAACACTTTTCATTTAAAAAAGTCAAAGTTTTATCCGGTACGCATTTAAAAACAAAGCAGTTTCATCGGTGTTAAAAATATTGCTATGTTCATACTCTTGCAGTAATGGTGTTAAGACTTTATGCCTCCAAAGTTTACAATCGTTTTTAGACACTTCTGCACTTTAACCACATAATACTTTTTGAATGATGAGGTTCCTTTTTTTGAAATTCTCCAGCATTTTACTTATAATGCTTTCATCGTTAGGAATTTCAGCAACTTCCAAATCTTTATCAACGTTGACATTTGTCATATGTATCTTCAGCAGCTACAATTAGGTCTCTGTTTTTTAAAATGGTTAATAAAGTGTTTGCGGGAATACCAAAATCTTTAGTTATATCCTTTTTTCTTTTGAGCCCACGTTCCACTTCTTTTATAAGATTAATTTTCTCCCTTATGGTTAAACTTTTTAATTTTTGTTTACACTTCATGTTAATACGTATATAATTTTAGAAAAAGTATTAAACTTTTTTAGATTTTCTGTTATACTCTGTTACAAACTATAAAGAACGTAAAACACATTTGTTAGTCTTCGAACAAGACGAATAACTACCAAAATGAAAGCTAAAATGCAAAAATAGTTTCTTTTCTTGTAAAATAAACGGTAAAATCATCTTAAAATTTGTAACTGTTCATAAGGCATTTAAACATAAATTAGTTTTTAAATCCGATTGAAGTGCCGTCGTCAAAACATCCAAATCTTATAGTACAATAGACATATTACAATAGACACCAGCAATAACACCGAACCGACTCGTTATTTAATCCTCCTAGGTAGTTGTAAAATTGGGCGCGTTCCAGTTCCACCACGCTACGTGAGATAATCCCTTATGCGTCCCTAAAGCATAAAGAATTATATCAGGTAGCGTGGTGGAACTGCAACGCACCCATAAAATTTAACTTCGAGCTATCAAAATATTTACTAATGGAAACTAGAATTTAGGGAATTGCAAAACGCTTCGAACTAACGAAAAATTCGATTTATCGAAATTCGAGTTATCGATATAAAAATATTAACGATGAGATAGGCAAATCTTACGGAAACAGGTTCGAGTTCAAGCTATCAAAAATTCGACTTATCGGCGTTCGCCTTATGGAAGTTCGACTGTAATTTATTCGACTTTTAATTTTTTGAATTGAAGAATAAAATAATAGTAGGTATAGGTAAATTTAATAAATACGAGATGTGCGCATTCGAGCTCAAAGTGGCACATTTCCGAGCGAGGGAGGCAAATAAAGCGCGACGCGGAGCGGCGCGCTTTATTTTCCCGAGATAGGAATGTGCCACTTTGAGCTCGAATGCGCACACTCGGTTTTAAGCACGATTACGAAGCGTCCCTATTTAACAGAAAAAACTTGGTCAAATTGTTAGGTACATGTTTACAAAAAACGCAAAAAAATATTCATCACTAAATAAAACAGTTGCACATTATCTTAAAAATGAACAAAGCAAAAAAAACACTGTTTAGTGCGAAATAAATAATAAAATATTTAGCAAGAAATACCGAGGTTTAACTGAGGTCCGTATAATTGAGGTTTTACTGTACTCCTTTTAATAATACATAAAAAACTATGGTATCAATCAATGTAGGTAAACAATAGATAGAAGTTAATAAGCAAAAATACCTATCTTGTTGTTTGGTATAAAGTGAAAGGTTCTTTGACAAACAATTAAATATACCCAATCTACACCACAATTGAGATCAGTACTAAACTATTTGAAATATCTTAAGCACACAAATAGGTGTAGATGCAATAGATTCCAACGTATTGCTTCTCACTGTCAAAAGAGACCTGCCACTAATTAGGCATTAATTCCGATTAATTACTGCTCAGATTAAGAATCGAGGAACGTAATTTTCTCCGTTTTAGAACAAATTTCTACCCGTAATTTGTAGTTAGACAATCGATAGTCAACGAAGCGTGATTCGCGTAATGGTGCATTACATTTTAAAATTGTGTGCTAACACCCTATAATTTGACCGAGATTACGTCCACTAATAAAGGAAGAAAGTAGATCCACGTAAAAGTATTTCGTCGGGGATAGACTAACATAATAATAGGATATAATAGAACGGTCAAGCGGTAGCAGTAGTCAAATAGCCGACGGCGTGCGGCTATTTATGGAAGCACCATAGATAATCATTGTAATTTACAAAATAATTTAACTGTTATTTTTATTGAGGAACGCAATTTTAAATGCACAAAAGTTAAAGATCAGATATTACTTATTTAATCGTGTAGTTAACGGTATTATAATTTTATTGTGCTTTCAGGAACGGCATTTTCAAAAATTTGCATTGGACCATTGAATTATTATCATCATAATTAGTTAGATAACAGAGAAACCTTTAGTTCGTGGTTCAGCTTTTCGCTCTCAGCGTCGACTTCGGGCAAAAATGTAGGTAAACAGTGGGACCCGAGTAGATTTTAACACATGCACGGGCGGCGGTTATCTTCGCCGACGGCACTCAAACGGCTTCGCCAAGTTAAAGGAAATATCAATAGCAACCAGTCAGCTTCTCAATGGTCGTGACTTAATATTTAACATGATGCCAGTGAAGGGGGTTCAGTGACTCTCTGCAAGTCTCCTCGTTTGAGGAGGGAAGGTCGTACAAGGTCAACACATGGCTCGACGATGTCGCATATAATGCGTGCGCTGGCCGCGACACACCCAAGACAGCTTTGGTGACGTTGAGGATACTTAATGCATGCACTGCTCTTTCTCATTGAAGGTATATCTCAATATATTGGCGATCGAGTCTAAATTCATAGCTGTTGGATAAACAATGTACAGTCAAACTAAGAAGTAATCAACACCCTAGAAACAGACCTACAGTAAACGTACTATTCCAAGAGACAAAATCTGGCGCTGCATGGTTAAAAAACAATTAAGATTGATCTTTG
Source organism: Sinopyrophorus schimmeli (assembly GCA_036325965.1). Lineage (NCBI taxonomy): Eukaryota > Metazoa > Arthropoda > Insecta > Coleoptera > Elateridae > Sinopyrophorus > Sinopyrophorus schimmeli. The sequence goes on along the minus strand of JARFIZ010000060.1, from coordinate 265,208 downwards.
TAATTTTAGTACCTTTAGTTCTAGATACTAAAATTACAAAGATCAGTCTTAATTGTTTTTTAACCATGCAGTGCTAGATTTTGTCTCTTGGAATAGTACGTTTACTGTAGGTCTGTTTCTAGGGTGTTGATTACTTCTTAGTTTGACTGTACATATGAGATACAAGATCTTCTTATTGAATTAAGTCACCTACCGGTTTGTTTGCAACCCTCTTAGATTTGTGTTTGGAAGATCCTTAAAAGTTTTTTCTTTAGTCCAATTGCCGCCCCATGGATATTGCTGTCTGGGTACCGTGCACCCTTTGCACCATTGCACGATTTGGGCAAGGAACTTCAACATTTCCAATTGGGCGTTTATTCTTGAGATTATTTACTTAAAAAAATATTTTCAATTATAATTGTTGTGTAATAAATCTATCTCTTGATTTACACCATTTTCAAGAAGGAAAACCTTAAAACATTTTTAGGAATAAAAACTGTTGCTGTGTAATACATTTTTAGTCATTTTTTAAGACAATTTTTATGGTAATATTGATTTTAATATATTGAAAAAAGGGAATTTTTTTTTTTTGTACTTTCGCAGAAAGCGATTAATCTTGAAATATAAATTAATGTGAATTACATATAATTTTGTATATGTAGGTAGGTATTGCTTTTGGTGAATGGATTGATTAACAATAAGACATTTACGCTGAAACAAATAAATTAAATTAATTAAGTAATATACCGTGTAAGTCAGTGTTTCCCAACGTGGGTCCTACGCCCCACATGGGGACAATTTAAAGGTTTAGGGGCAATATCATTATTCAATTTGAAAACGTACTTGGTTTTTAGTTATCTACCTATTATATGTGTTGAAATTTTATTTAGGGGAAGGTGACCTAAAGCGGGTAGGTTAAGGTTCAGCGATCAATATGAACCACTTCGGCTAAAAAAGTGTTTTTTTTTTATATTTACGCAATATAATTATTAAACTTTCATTTTATAAAAAAAAATAATTACATTTCTACTTTAATGGTAGAAAAAAACTCAAAAATATAAAATTTCAGAAATTACCCGCTTTGCCCGACAGGGGGGCTTAAAGAGGGTAGGCAGCCATAAACCAATCGAATTAATCAAAACATTTGAAAATAATTATCTACACTTGACATGTGCTTGACACTAATATTGCTAATAAGTTATATTAAGCATTTTAATGTTATAAACTGCTAATTTGTTCCAATCTTAATATTACTTCGGTTTACCATTGTTTTTAAATCTTAATTGCTGTCAACGCTTTAAATTACTTATTTTTAATACCAATTTATTTCTATCAACTAGTTCCTATCAATTATAATAAAATTACTACTTCTGGTACAAGCAAAGAGGGTACCTACCCGCTTTGCCCAAACACATATTTCTTGGCTTTGATACATTACCGTAAACAATAATGGATGGATATTAAAATATTTAGTCAAATAATAAATCTAGTTTATGGTAAAAGAAAACCCCACTTAAAAAAATGGGCTGATGTTAAGGGTTTTTTAGCAATTGAAGTTAAATTAATTTCAAACATTTTACAAAATTATTAAATTTGTTGTTTTTTAATTTTGTAACGTTATTAAGCAACTTAGGTGTCAAAAGTAGTATGACATCAATTAGGCAGGGTATTGGCAGTGTAAATACACATATAAATTCCAGCTAATATATAACATATCCATATAGGGACTGTTACCCGCTTTGGGCTACCTACCCGCTTTAGGCCACCTTCCCCTATTGTTTTTTTCTTAAAAATATCCTAGTGATTTCTTTCTAAAACCTAAACTAAATCTTGTGTCATATATAGAATAATTCAATTTTTAAATACAAAATTAAAAAATTCGGTGTGTGTACTTATGTACGCGCATTAGAAGTTATACTTTTTGGTTTAACTATATTAAATATAACCACGTGCAAAGATAAGTTCAATAAATACGAGGATGTGCGCGTTTAAGCGAAAACTGGCACATTTCCGAGCGAGGGAAGCAAATGAAGCGCGACGCGGAGTGACGCGCTTCATTTTCCCGAGATCGGAATGTGCAACTTTGAACTCGAATGTGCACACTCGGTTTTAAGCACGATTCACAATAGTTTAAGTCAATGAGTTAGACTAAAAAGCAGTTAAATAATTTTAATCGTTTTTCTCGCTCGCACCGACGAGATCGTCGTATATTTTCACTCCCTTCCTCTCATTACTATGGTAAATATATTTTCCCAACATAAAATCATTATTTATCACACTAAATTGAATTTTTTAATTTGAAAGAGTTAAGGATAAAGTAGACAAATCTAATAAGTACGAAAATGTGCGCGTTTGAGCGAAAAGTGGCACGTTTCCGAGCGAGGGAGGCAAATAAAGCGCGATGCGAAGCGGCGCGCTTCATTTTACCGAGATCGGAATGTGCCACTTTGAGCTCAAATGTGCACACTCGGTTTTAAGCCTCATTCACAAGAATTAATTTACTTTCTTACTTCAACTGTCGAATTTTCGTTAGCAGTGCTAATATTTTACTCTCAAATCGCGAAAAGAAGTATAGCTTCAAAAATAATTATGTTACACAGGGGGATATTTAAATTTTATTTAAATATTTAAAAAAAAAGTTGGGTAACACTGGTGTAAGTCGAAGAATAGATGTGGTTTGTTTAAGTTTTCTTACCTGTATTGTTATTCGTCATTTTCCAAGCCCATTTAAGTTCACTGCTAGACATTAAAACCAAATTTATTGCCCTAAAATAAAATTAAATGTGTCATTATAAAGAGCTGTTTTAAACGAAAACTATTAGACTAAATTGAATTGAAAAAAAATCTAAAATTTAATACAATAGTTACTTTCAAACTACAAACTCAAAGAAACAATATTATAAAGTGGGATTTAAAATTTTTATGGCATGTGTATATGTTAATTTTTTTTTTCCTTAAAATTATAACTATAGATTACTTATAGCAGAACCAGGCGGCAGCTGCAGGTTTTCCTAAAATTTCTATTGCCATATGAACTGCTGGAAATGGTTGCCGTTTCTATTAAATATTCAGATGGTTGTTAATAAACAATCCTTTTGTTATATCCATGAATATTAATTATATAACTGCAGACAGGTCTTTTCAGCTTCCAACTTCCTAGTAACTATTGGAAAGATTATTCACACCGACTTTCTTAAAAATCCAAATATCCTTTCAAGAGTGTATAACAGTTGGATTCAATAATAAACCACCTGAAGCAGTATATCTACCAAAAAGAAGACATTTAATGCAACCATGAATTTTAATAAGGTAAACTGGAATTCTTCAATATTTATCTGGACCAATTAAAGAGTTCTTAATATTAATTAAAGTTGTTTACATTAATGATTTTTAGTAAGACAAAAAGAAAATACTTGTGGCATAAAAAATTACATAAAAGGCTTTAGATATTCATTTAGGTACATATAAAGTTTCTTCCCCATTTTTTGAGAATAAAAATGTCCTAAGCAGACATGGATATTATCAGCATTAGACTTCTGATCTCTTTGGTTTATATAATTAAGCAATTCAATGGGAAAGTAAAATTATTTTTTTAAGTTGTTTTCTTTAGTTTTGTATACAAATTTTGTATGCACTACAGATGGCCAGCACTACTACATATTTTGAATACGTTTGAGAATTTAAATTACAATAGAGTTCGAAACTGTTTATTTCAAACCTGTTTTTTTACATAAATATATCTTGCAAAGGTAAAATTAAACGTTAGTTAAATTTTCTATTTTCAAATCGAAATCTTTAATGGGATGTTGTAAAACTAAATGAAACAATTAGATTAGTTGCTTTAAGTCTTCAAAAAGAATTCCATTCATTCGAATCTCGGATAATTAAATCATAGCAAATTTGGAGTAATGATCCGTTTAATTTGCTCAAAAACAATTAATTGTTTAACATCGTCAATTAAAACAGCTTCACATGGATAGTTATTAGCAACACATGAAGAAGCACGATTTAAATTTAAAATATTACGTGCAGCAGGGTATAGCTTAAAAGTTGAAATCGATTGTGTCTCGTTATTTATTTAAATTTAAAAGTTTAACTTGTATGTGTTTTGTATAGGTAAAGCTCATATGTTTGAAGTTGGCTTATAAAAAATATAGCTGTCTAGAATCAATGCTTAATGCATTCATCAATGCCACTTTCTTACAAGTGTCTACTTATTTGAGTGTTTTAACAAACTACTTTATTCAAAGAAGAAAATTGGTCATATAATAGGCTGTAGTTATAAGGCAACTCAGAACACACTCACATTTGTGCTTTGCAAATGGAATTGCATCGAATTATTGAGAATTAAGTCATTGCAAAATATCTGCATCGGTATAACTAATTAAGCTTTAAAAAGTGCAAAAATTGGCATAACTTGCTGTAAATTGATTACGTCTAAAAGAACCTTATAAAGCATAAAAATGCAGGTATAACTTTTATATCTGGAGTAATTAATTATACAATATGTCGAAACGAGTTTCTTGAATGGAATTATATTTGCAACAACTTGGAAAGTTGTATGGAATAAAGATGAACACTAAAATAGCTCATAATAAACCGAACCCAAGTTTTCATTTGCTCTACCCGTACTAATCTTGCAAACAAAAATCAATGTTGATTCAGTATTAAAACAATATACTTTTGTCAGCTAAATTGATATAGAATTAACGAATTGAAACTTTTCAAGTGTACTTCATAAAAACAGTTCCAACTGCAGTTCTAAAGTTGAACCTTGTTTTATGAAATGCAATGTACATGAAAGGTGGTTTAAATTAATTATAATAGTTTCCAACTCGGAAGTATCCTTCTAATTTTCAAAATTGTACCCTGGCTGAAGGTTGATAATTTATTTTTATACTACCACTCCTAAATAAGGTGGTGTACCTAATCGATCCGTGGATTTTAAGGGAGTGGCAGTTCAACCCTAGAAACAACCTACTAAACACCCCTAAACCACTTATTTATATTCCCTTATTCGTGTGTTTTGTTTTGTAATTTAATAAAGGCCTAGGTGGTTTTTTTCGAACTATTGCTTAGAATTTTATGCATGTGCTTTCCTCATTAGTTAACTTCAAATTATTTAAAAGAAATCGGTTTTCTTTAACTTGAACGTTGTTTTAATAAATTTTAGTTTAATTTGCATAAATTGATTATAAAATATAACAAATTTAGCAAGGCTATTGAATTATTGAGAATTTAAAGGAATTTTTGTTCTTTATATAAATACTTCTGGATTCTTACGTCAATTAAAAATATATACTTCATACTCATAATTCATGTTATCGTATATATCTGACAATCCTGTAGATCATGTAGATGTAGTCAATTACATTATCAGTTATAAATGGGATTAGTTATAAGATAATATTTGTATGAAAACCAAATCTGTTTTCTGTTTAATTTAGATTAATTTGAAAGGATTTAGAATAATTTCCTGTTTATAAGTAGATATTGTATACTCACATGACAATTTTTATGGGGACTTTGTAAATCTTCCGCTTTTAGAGTAATATTTATGAAGTATGGAATTAGATAATTCTTTAAATACAATGATGCAGTTTCCATTGGAACATAATCTGTAAGAAAAGATTCATTCATCTTGCGTTTTGTAAGTTGTAGTATAAAAAAATTGTAGGTAAAGATGTTAATTTAGAATATTACATTTTTTTTTAATTTTGTCTGTACACTTTCTTTTAACGGTCAATTAAAGTTTGTAAACAAGTTTGTTACTGTAAATTATTGTTGTTTAAAATAATATATTTATAAAATTCTTTAAATTATGATTAAAATAATTGCTTATGTGATCATTGCGGTTTATCAACATGACTTTCTTGTGCAAAATTAAATAAAATGTAACATTTCTTGATCTAAATAAAGCGTTGTCCCAATTGTTCTTAAAAAAGTTGAGATTACTGGGTTAATTTTTTTTTCTAAACTGCTTACTTGTTAATTACATAAGTACAATCTGTAATTTATCTTTTTAATATTTATCAGTTAAGGATGTTTAGAAAATGGATAATGTATTAAACGTGTCCATCAAATATTGCTCAAGATTTCCGTTTTACTTTGTGGGATTTTGTTATAAAAACCAAAGAAAATAAATGATAATTAAACACATTATCTTATTTAGATAAATAAGCAACCTATTAACAAACATTATAAATTTAAAAACAAGTTTATCTGAATTATCCTATGACTTTTGCTCTTGGATAACCTCCTATCAAAAAACATATTTACTTATTTATAGCTGCCCTTAGGTTAAAGGTTTTAACGATATTGATATCTATTCCCATTTAAATATCAATATGTGATTAGACACTTTTATCTTCTCTTGAGAAAATAAACGACAACGTCTCACAGAAAACTATTTCATTTAAATATAATCTTATTAAGTTATGTATAAACAATTATAACAATTAAAAATCAAAAATTATGAGGATACAATTCTAATTTATCCTTATAATTTTAATTTTTGCAAAATCCATTTGCAATAGATCAAAGGTTTCCATATACAATGACCTGTATTTAAATATCTTAGGACATTGATTTGTAAAGCTTAATTATTGATTTGTAGACCAAGATTAATTCAAAAATTTTGTTGATAATATTGATAAAATTTTTGTATACTCGTGATAAGAACTGATTAGGAATCGAAGATTAAAGTGTGAGAACATTATGCTACTTACTTCAGACGATGCAAAAGTTTTACTTTTCATATGTGTTATAATTTTCTTCTAAAATAATCTGCTTAATTTCTTCTTCTGGTTCTAAATCGTTAAACTATCGATTTTTATTAGTATAATTTTTTAAGAATTTTCCTCAGTACATGTAAACAATAAGATTAATATAGAATACCAACAATAAAGTTTAACTTACCCAAAATTCGTCGATAAATGGAAAGGCTGTCCTTGTTTAAAATAGACTATTTTATTTTATTGTTAATAAGTATTCACATAAGTCTTAGAACTTTTGATAACATTGATTTTTAATAAAACCAGTATTGAAAAATTGGCAACGAAATTTTACCACAAAGGCGGCCAAAAGTCATAGAAAATAATAGGAATTATATCTCTAAATACAAATTTCCATATTTTGTTATTTTAAAAAGTCCCCATGGATATCTTCGCTTCGCAACGATATTTTGAGCCAAAAACAGAATTAGATCTAAAATTTTTCAAACAAAGTCATTATTGTAAATTGAAGTAAACATTTAAATTTTGATACAATATAAACAAAATCCTTCCAAAAATAAATTAAACATATCACATACTTAAGACCATATATATTAAAACAACAAGTTCCAATAGAGAAAAGTGTTTATTAATTACAATTGTTAAGTACCAACAGTTAAAAACTGCACTCGTAATAAGAAGTGTTAGAAATTAAGTATCTACAAAGGGCAGGTACAATTATAAAATTAAGATTTATAACAGTTTACAAGGATTTCACATTTTAATTTAACACAACTTTGTAAAAATATACAATATCAAAAATGTAACATTTTAATATTGGAATGATAGGGATAACGACACACTAACATAACAAGAAAAAATAAACATATAAATAACCACCAATAGATATTTAATTAAACATGCATTATAATGTTATTAAAAAAAATAATATAACTTATTGAATAAACTCCAGAGTGCAGTAGAGATTGCATACAACATACCACAACCTTGTATATTAAACCCATACAACATGGTTTCTTCATGTGAAATGTAGGTATTCATATACAAATTAGCATTAGAAACAAGGTAGGTATGTAGGTACTGTGCAGCTACATTATCTCCGATTTGAATTACTCTTAAAGTTTCAATTTCTTTCTAACATCACATTATAAAGAATAATTCATATCGTCTTTCCCAATATAATAATTAGACACTATTGACTAAATAAATATTTTAAAGTTAAAATTGCTGGATTGAATAGGATTTCAAAGCGTGAATATGCTGAATTATCAATATTAATAATGAAGATAAACCAAACGTTAGTTAATCAATGTACCGATTTCATCGTACTTTAAACATTCTACATCTAAGTATAAATACAATTTTAAATATTTTTGGGTATGCATGTAATTATAAAATTTAATCTGAATATATAATTATTTTTTATTAAAATTTATTCCTATAGATATTGATTTAAAATACTTATATATTTTGATATTTTGGTGTTGTTTTTTTTCTTTGTTTCCGTATTTTCACAGAATTAGTTTAGAGGAAAGGAGTAACTAAAATATCGACTTGATTGGAAATTTAGAAAAACGTTCTAAGAAAATACATTCGTTTCGTCAGTATAATTATCTAGTATGTAAATATTGGAAATGAAATTGTTTAACGTTGTGAATGCGAAATCGCCCGTTTCAAATCAATTTCCGATTGCTTAGTATCGTGATTGTATTATTTGATTAAATACATAATAACCGTATTGGAAAAACTTGTTTAAAGTTATACATGGTTAAAATAAGATTGAGTCATCTAGTTCCAAAAAATATGTTGTAACAACTACGTCTGCCTGTTCTACATTGAAAATTTGCAGAAACAATATCTATAGTATAAAATGCAATTTTCATACATCCTAATTTTCACATTTACACTGGACAAGATACTTCGATTCAAAAATATTTAAAAATTCGATATAATTTTATATATATATATATATACATATATATATGTATATATTTATAATATATATATATATTATTTATTTATATAGTTTTTCTTTCTATTACTAAGATTCAATTTGGCCTAACTAACTTGTAATTGCAATGCTGCATATATATTATATTACAGTTGGATTAATGTAAGTTTATGGAATTTAATGGTATGTACACTACATGTTATTAATTTTATAAGAGATAATTTTTAACATTACGATTTAAGAATAAAATTTTAAAATGAACAACAGCTATATACAAGGAGGGATTTCCGTGTTTTTCTACTTTTTAAAAATACTCATCAATGATAAAAATAATCCCATCTGCAGGTACTTTATAAGTTGAAATAAACTAACTTAGCAAATTTTCCCTCTTAATTGACGACTTTTAAATTTAAATTATTTTGTCTAAACTTATAAAGCATTACTAATAGAGTTAATGTCATTTAAAACATCATTTAAATATAAAAGTGCACTTGTTTATTTAACTATACTTCCAAAGTAATAATATAGGCGAAAAACGTCATGAAAAGGACACGTTTTGAATGGAACAAATCGCATAAAAACATATTTAAACGCATTCAGAACGTGCTTTTTTTAATTTTAGCAATATTAATTCATGTAGTAATTTTACGCAAAATTCATACCGTTATTGAGTGCATACAAATTGTTGAAGTAAAAAGTAAATGCCTTTAAAATCGTTAGCATGCACTACTCGTAATATTTGCATGTTCTATATTATGAAAGTAAATTATTTCCCATTCAAAACCACTCAGTCAAGAATGAAACATTTCTAATAACTTTTTTTAACTTTAATTTTATGCCACTGTTATAAAAAAAACAAAATTTTGTTCAATTTGTTAACACTTAATAAATATAATTAGAATTTATTTAATTGTTTTTTATTACTCACTCAGAATTTGTAATTTTATAAAATTGTCCCTCTCATGGCACCTTTCTCCTAAATCTGAAATTAAGCACAAGAAAAAAACTTTAAATATATGATTTTTGAAAAGCTGTTCGTTTTAATCAATTAAGAATGGCAAAGTGTGCAATTCAATAAAAATGTGCACATCTTTATATTGAATGCTTTTCAAACAAAAATCCTTTACCACTTTTATGAATTAATAATTTGATTAAAAAAAACAATGAATTTTTTTATATTTAAATAATGTTTTTTTATATTTTCTATATAAAATATTACTCTGAGCACCAATAGATATTATTTGCTCAAACGCAATACACAAACAAATTTAAAGCTAAAATTGAAAATGAAAGTTTCCAACTTTAAATATATTACTATTTTTTTTTTGTTTAAGAGTCTTTTGTATATTTAAATTCCCTATTACGTATTTATACTACAATTACTAATTCTACTTTGATATGTATGAGCAGAATAATATAAAATCCATTGAATATATTTAATATACATATCCATACTTTTTTGGTAATATAGTTTACTTGACAATGTCAACAAAAGTTTAAGTATCTTTTCATGAAATAGAGTTTGTGTATTGCTCTCAAATAGGTCCTTTTTGTTTATATCTTTCTTTTATAGACAAATAAGAGAAAACGGCGTATCTACATTACCAAATCTAGTCTAAAATGGCAGTGGAAATTAGTTAAAAAACGGAAATTGTATATGTATCTATCTATTCTTTTTCGAAAATTTGTTATCTATTTTTTTACGTTGAACATTCAAAGAATATTAAAGATATACGTACATGGAACTAAATCAAAATTTTAATTGGGCATCAATTTGTCTTAATATATCAAAGACAAGCAGAACCGGCGCTGGAATTTGTGCCAACAACAGAATATTGCTATCTCTTACAAGTTTCAATATTAATTTCAAGAAATATTAAGCCACTCGTCATTTCGCTTGTCCTCGGCGCCGGAACTAAAGACAAAATTTTAATTATTATAGGTTCCTCGACATTTAACATAATTTGGGAGTAATATATACTCTCTTGAGTAAGTACAAGTTAAATATTTGCAACCTCATATTAAACATAATGTTTAATAAGGAGATATTATAATACTATTTATAACGAAATAGATAACTGAAGTTGGTGTTATGTTTACTATAACAGCTGCAAGATTAACTACCACAAACAATTTTAACATCACTAAACTAAAATCACAGCTTTGTATCATATGACCAGAAGTAGTTAGGTCGTACATCTAAACATCTCACTTTTGTTGTCGATCCGTGCATTACATTAAATGCTTCATAATTAGTAATCATATTAACAGCCAAATTAGACACTGTTATAATAACATATTGGAGAAAAGTTGATGTAACTACAATTATAATTACATAAAAAAACCACATAATTTTTAACATTACCATATAGCCTTAAGCTTAGAGTCACTCTGTGACGTGAATATTTCGAGTGTATTATACAACTTTCCCCAAAACGGCTAAACATTAAACAGCCAACACAATGTAAGAACGTGCTTAGCAGATATTAAAAAGGTAAATAAAGAAATTCAATTCTTCTGGAATCGTTAAAAGTTCAATCTGAGCTGTCGCCGTTACCCAATCTATAACAAATATGCATTGTTAAGTTATTCAGTATTGGCAGACTGTGCAAAAAAACTACCATCTAAAAAAAATAAGAAATAAATTTAAAATGTAAATTGTACGTTTAAAAAATAAAGCATTATTAGTTACCTGTTATTTAGGCCTGAGATGGAATTGCCCCCTTGAGACGGTAACTTTTGTTGGGCATCCACTGACAGGCCCGCCAGCTTCTCTTTTTCTGCTCGTTCTCTCTGTAATCTGCAAATCAGAACAAACAATTAGAATTTTAACATCTTAATTTGTCAAATATCAGATTTACGGAGTAATGTGTACTGTAAATGAGTTATTCTTACCACTGTCCTTAATTTCTCATTCCACGTGCTAAGTTTGCGATAAAAGTAACAGAAAACATGAATACATTGCTTAGGTTTCAAGTTATGTTGTATTTGTTTATAAATTTTAATTTTTATTAGCCTATTGAAAATTTTGATCGAAAGCACCCTTTATAAGCGTCATTACATTGATGGATTTGTTAAATTTTACTTACTTATTCTTTGATTGCCGCATAAACTGTTGAATTTTTCGTGCAGCTTGATGCTGACGACGTTGAGAATAAGTTCTCCTAAAATTTTAATTTATTACTTAGTTCAGGATGATTTATACAAAAACATTTACTTAAGTCCGGAAGAAGGAGTACTTTCGCGACTTCCTTTCCCACTTTGTTCTTTGAAATTCCGGTAGTAACTTTGTAATCCAACAGAGCCCTCCTGAGTCTTCTTAAAACGTTTATGTTCGCAATAAGATCTGAAACCATTTTGGATAACCATTGCTGCATGTGTCATCTGCTTGAAATATGCATATTGCTTGTATCTTCTGTAGTAGTTTTGAATGATGACTGCTGCCGCTCTTTCTTTATCTTGTTCTTGTTGCTGACGGCCTTTGTAAGACCTGTAGGCTTTTTGTATTATCTTTGCTGCTTCATACAGTTCCCGTTGCTCTTGATCTAAACAATAAGATGATTAAAAGTAAAACCGATTGCACTTATTAAAAATTTTGCCTGATAATGTGAGATTTGAGAAGTCTTTCTCGAACATACTCCCGGAAGCTTGAAAAAATTCGCAAAAGTCCGCTGTGGTTGGTGGCGGCGATGGAGAGTCTAATGTGAAAGAACATGGAGACTGCAGACAACTCGATGATGCTGGACTAAGACTCGAACAAGGCGTGCTTACGTCATAATACCTAAAAACATACAGATTTGAGTTTAGAATAAAAATTTACAACCAACAAACGAAACGTTTCAGTAGTGATACAAAAGACACTTCTAGAATTATTTCAAAATTAAAATCCAACAAGTCGTACCTGTAATTATGATCGGAAAATTCAAAATTAAACTCGACTGGTTCAAAATTTGAAGTGGATTGATCAAGAAGAGGTTCCATAAAAACGTCAGAGAGTGTATCACTGGAAGGAAGCACTTCGGGAGGTCCAGGACTATGATCCAGCATCATTTCCTCGCTTTCGTTCTGTAGAACCAATACAAATTTAATGATATCTCTAAAAGTATTTGTAAGAAATTACCTTAATGCGATCTGGCATTGCCGCTATAATTTGCTCGGCTAATGTAAGTACGCGAACGTCTTGTTCCCCTACGCAAAACAAAGTTTTAAATAATTTTCAAATCAGTTTCACAAGTAGAACATTCTATTTAATTATGCTACTTCTATAAGTTAATAACTAAATCACTAAGCAATTTTTAAATAAAAGCTTGTAAAGATTGATTAAATAAAAACCAATCTTTCTGTTTAAAGCAAAGTAGATGTTAAAATTACATATGTCTTACTAAAACTATAAACAATAATATTGTACAAAATAATATCAAAACTTGTAACATTTATATAACAAAATAGCATATGTAATTTGGTATAACATCTACTATTCCCTGTTTAAATATAACATTTAACTAATGATATAATAAGCTACTTTTAACTTTAGTTCATTATGTAGATTAAAAAGTTTAAAATGTTTTCAAATATAAATATAACAAAAAAAACTAAAATTATTTACATTATTTGTTATTTTTTATAAAAACATAATATGTGTATATTTTAATTAAGTTTTTAATTAATTGTATTTCAGATTTTTTTGTATTTTGATTAGTCTTTGATTATATCGTATATAAAATTAAAAAAGTGTTTGATTTAATTATTTTAAATTAGATTCTACAGTAATTACAAACTGATAATTATTTCAAAACAGTAAAATTATAAAAACCAATAAAAATATCAAACAAAATAAATAAACCTTGTAAAAATTTCTAAAGTAAACTACAAATATTCAAAGTTAGTAAATCATAGGTGTGTTCGATTCCTATTCTTTATTAAATTTTGCGTTTGAAAGTAAATACACACCAATTTAATTAAATGTGATTTAATGTAAAACATATTGCAAAAATAATGTAGCGATTTTGCATGCGATAAGCAAATGCATAAGTATAAAAGCGTTATGTATAGGGTGTCCCGCTTAAGAGTTAGTGGTTCCAGGGAGTCCTTAATATAAAAAGTAATTGTTTTTTATTAAAGATGCCGGGGACCAATAATTTTAAGTTCGACACACTATATATAAAAATATAAAGAGTATATTACTATTAAATAGCAATTTTCCAAACATTAGTTGAGTATACCTACACCTCAATCAAACATTCTGTATGGAACGAAAGAAGTTCAATACACTTAAATTATTATACTTTTAGTTTAAGAAGAATAAAATCTATACATGTGGTTAATAATTGAATAGAAATCTTAACATGGAACTAGCGCTAATAATATTAGGTAATTAGTAGCAAAACTAGACAAGGAGGTAAGACACCAAGAACAGTAAGAACAGTCAGATGCAACAGTGAGACAACATCGACAGACAACAGTAAGTAGTGGTTATTAGCACACTGACCTACGACACTGTTGTGGGTGTCCGATTCATCATCAGACACGGCTTCCACGTCAATGAGAGGACTATTGCTGCGGGGCCCACTGCCCACTTCGCCTATATATCCGTCAAACCAAAACAAATCAGCGCAACATAAATTAAAATTTATTAACTATTTATCAAAATTTCATTAAGTTACTCCTAATTTCTTAAGTAAATTAATTAGATTTTTCGTCTTTTAAAACTCTAAGGAAATTATTTCTTTTCACAAAATCGAAAAATAATCAAAACCAAAAGCGATAATAAAATTGTAAAGCAATAACCAACTTTGATGGCTAAAACCAATTATCTTCATGCAAACAAAAGGAGAAAAATAATTCAGTACTGAAACGTAAATGGATATATTACTTACCTGTTTGAAATTTAAAAAAAATATGTCGTACAATGTTTCTTAATGGTGGTATTTAGTGAAACTAATTTAGATTTAATACAGTTTTTTAAAGACTATTTTAGTGACGTGTTGTTTAAATTTTTTATTACTTAAGAACACCACAATTAAGACAAAACTCGTTAAGAAATGATTAAGGAGTAATACTCACACAAGGCAAAGTCCATTTTTCGCGAATGCGGGCCATCAGAAAGTTCGCTATCAAAGGAAGTGTCCTGATTTGATAAAGGGGAATTCAGCGGCAGAGACATACTTCTGTCAAATCTACCAACAAAGCAAAATTGCAAATTGCTCTTGAAAGCTGCAAATCATAACAATAAGATTTAGTTACCTCGACAATTTTGGATTGTTTCCAAAAGAATTTTTCGAATTTCGGAATCGCAGTGAAGGTAAACTATCGGTTGATTGTCCGCTCGTCATATTTATTCCGCTATCGACGGAAGGTCTTTTTGTTAAACGATTTCCGCAATTTCCAATTCTATTTTGTACGTTGGTCTCTGTCAGTGAAGCAGATGGAGGAAGATTTATTATTTTGTTGGAGCTACTGTTGTTTGATTCTGGACTCGTTAATTCCATATCTAAATTCAACATTTTGCATTTCTGCGATTCGCTTCTGTAAAAATGTACGTTTCGTTTTATGTTTCACAGGAAGATATTATAATATTAATACAAACCGTGTTACTACTCCAGGCCTCAGAAAGACTCCATCATGAGATCTACTCGTGGAAGCGATGGACGTCAACGATGCCACAGAACTTGCAGGAGAAATTACGGAAGGAGACAAACTTGCGCTCTCATTAAAGCAATTTACCGAATGAAGAAGCATATTAGCTTTATCTCTTCGTGCCTCTAATTTTTCCAGCTCCTTCACCAAGTCCATGTTTGCATTTGCTCTGGCACATTCAAGAGCTGTTTGTAACAAATTATTTTTAATATTCAATGCGGTGTGATTCCATTTATATAACATCACAGCAGTTTCGAGATGACCCTTCATGCAAGCCCACATCTACAACAACAATATTAATCAAGGTAGAAAAATAAATTATAAACAATTTACCAGTGGAGTAAAGCCGTCTTCGTCTTGACTCAAAGCATCGACTTCCGTTTCTAAAAGAAGAGAAGAATTCTCTGCTCTCCAATGCAGCAAGGCGCACACTAAACGGGAGTAGCCCAAAGATGCAGCTAGATGAAGTAAAGTCATACCTCGATGGCTGGCAAACCAAGCAACACTCAATTCTTCTCCGTATCTCCATAATCTCGAAGTCATTGTTTGACAATACGAAACGAGCCTATCTTCAAAATTTGGTTGTGTGAATAAAGTTGTATCTTCGACCTTATCAGAAAGAAATATAAATATAACAACTTTACTTTTTTACTGTCAGATAATTAAGTATCATTAGAAAACTCTTGAATTAGTTTTCCAATACTATATCTTGGAGTGTCCCTCAATGAATAGAGAGCAGACGAATTTAAATTGTATGATTCCTTTGATTAAAATTATTAACAATATAACAAAAACAATGCGACTTACATGATCTGGTCCATCAACTGGTTCTTGTTTAATTTGAAGTCTATCATCCATAGCCTCTAGCCTCTGCAATAAAGTGAACTTAAGCAAATTATCATTGGATCGTTCTATTTTGGGTTCGGGAGCAGGAATTTGTTCTTCGCGTGGAGGTAACTTGTATTCAAATATCACAGAATTAGATATAACGCAGCCATTACAAGCAACTTGTAGCGTTGCAAGACCTGCCTCGTGAGCTACAAAAAATATTTCATTAAAAGTTCAACAGTGTAAAAGAATTATTGGTAATACCTGGGCAATAGCAACGGAGCACACCATCTTGTACAAGAGTAGTTGGTACAGGGAATGTATCAAAAAGTACAGTGTAAGGTCCTGATGAATGCCAAGGTCCGGTGACCAAAACTTTAACACCGCCTTCGGGATAAGCCCATTCAGGAGAATAATCTGTAATTTTTGCGCCTCCGTCTGATTGCATATTTGTTTGTGTTGTATGCGTTATATCGACATGAGTTTTTCCTCCAGTTTCGTTTTCGGACGGATTAACATCTAAAAGGCCAGTGTGACTGGATTCTAGCCCCTCTAAATCGGGAAACTCTCCGAGCATATCAAACGCATCTAAATTGACGAAAACGTCGTCATCTACTACGTGGGTTGGCGAGACAACCACATCGACACTATCGATAAAGTCCATAGGATTCATTTCTTGAGTAATCACGTGGGTTTGCTGTTGGGTTTGTTCCTGTTTGTTATTCATTATCCTATTCCTAGAAATTGTTTCGGTATTGCGATTTTGGTGTGCTTCGAGTACTTCCGATGAACACAATGGCATATTGGCAGATAAAGTTTTCTGTATGTCTTCTTGCGACAAATCTAAGGTTTCGTTGAAGAAACTACCTGTGACTATGGAAGACCCAACGTTTTTGGTAACTATGGACTCGCTATGATCGGTATCCAAAAGAACTACTGTATCACCACAAAAGTTTTGGTGTTTAAAGTCTGTCATATCTTCGTTGCTCGTGTCCATTCGTTTGGAAGGCGTTGAAGGAGCACTCACCATCAACATCTCATTCTGCTGATGGTTCTGATGGACGTTTTTGTTCTGTTGATTGTACGTTATGGTATTCAGCATTGACTGTCGCATGTTATCTGTAGACAATTCCAGTTTTGGTTCTCTTTGATTCATCATCCTGTTGTTACCGTTGTTGTGGTTCGATGCCTGATTGTAAGATTGGTTCGTGTCCATCACTTCTTGCTTCAAAAGAGTAGGTCCTGTTTTAATGAGTCTCTCTGCTTTAGCATGAACTCTGCTGGTAGTAGTGCTGGAGACAAAATTTGCCACAGATACAGGAGTAACAAATGACTGATGAGTTGTCGAGTTGGTCGACGTTGTTGAATTGCTGTTGAGTATCAATAATCCACCTCCGCCTTGGATTTGCGAAAGACTAAGTACTAATGGTGGAGTCGTTCCGGAATTGGGGGCGTTTTGCCCACCAGATTGTCCATGTTGATTTCTATTATCTCGCGAATAAACCCTACCCGTATGATTATTCGTCAAAAACATGCCGGCCGATCCGGTCGTAGAAGAAACTTGATTATTGTCCGCCCTACTCGGTGGTCTAGAATTTGAACTAGAAGAAGGAAGCGAATTAAGCGTTTCATTTTTGGCGGAAGTAATCCTACGCATAGGATGAGAACATGATTTTCCATCGGCGCACGTAGAATCCGGACAACCGCATTCTAATTGCTTTACGAGTGCTGCCTGCCTTGCAACGCGCTGTTTTTCCATTAATTGACTAACTATTGCTTCCACAGTTTCGGCAGTCTGTAATTTGAAGTTCTGCTTAACTCTAAAGTGCGAGCTTCTCGGTTGGTTTTCTAATTTTACCGATATCTCTAATTCGTTGTTCAAATCAGGCTCGTCTTCACTAAAAAACATAGGTTTAAGTTGCGAAATTAATTCCTCTTTCGTCCATTCTTTTTTGTCGGCCCACAACGACAAGCTCGGCGTTATTACTGCAAGCTTATTATCGTCCGGGTATGGTACATTAAGATAATGCACTAATACTATATCAGGATTCTGTAAACGAAACACACGTAGTTTAATTAAGTAAGTGCATCTCTTACAAAAACCATCTTATTGTTAGGGAGTCCAGTGGCGCACTCAGTTGCGCGCTTATTTTTCATATTTACCATAGCAATGAGTGGAAGGGAGCGAAAAGATACGACAATCTCGTGAGTGCGAGCGAGAAGAAACGATTAAAATTATTCAATTGCTTTTTGGTCTAACTAATTGATCTAAACTATTGTGAATCGTGCTTAAAACCGAGTGTGCACATTCGAGCTCAAAGTGGCACATTCCGATCTCGGGAAAATGAAGCGCGCCGCTCCGCGTCGCGCTTCATTTGCCTCCCTCGCTCGGAAATGTGCCACTTTTCGCTCGAATGCGCACATCCTCGTATTTATCGGATTTGCCTATATTTATTATTTCACTCTTCAATTCAAAAAATTCAGAGTTGAACAAATTAGATCTATTTTTTATTTAAAAAAGTTAGACATTTTATTTCTTTTGATAAGTTATTATGGTGCTCTTCCGCACGCCTAATTGCAGCGAACTTAATAAAAATATTTTCAGGTGTACTTTTGAATGTTTACTAATTCACATTTTTAATTAATTAAAATTGTATATGAGTCAAATTTTCTGAAGTGGGCAACTAAAAATCAACTAGTTAATTATTATATCATCTTTTGCAGATTTTTGAAGGTTTATATGGGTGATTCCATTCTAACTGTGTTTTTTTGTGTCCTATACTGTTTGCTCTCACTGGTCATACATTATAAATCTATTAATAAAGTTTTTGTATCAATAGGATCATCATGAACATATTTCATCACTTTTCTTGTAGAATATAAGTTACAGTCCAAAGAAAACTTGCAATATGTCACTTAAATGTCAGTACCGTGTCATGTCCTTTTTTAGAATTTACCTATAAATCGGTTATTTTTTGTTGCAATAAATAATTCAAACCAATTGACTGATAAATCTTAATGTATATAATCAAACTTAAAAGAAATTAACAAATTTTTTTGTAATACATCAATTTAAGATTGAATTTCGGTTTAATAACTTTTGTCCTCAGATTTAAGCAAATTTTTAAATTTGAATGTGTATGACTCGTGCGCCATTTACCTCGAAATTAATGAAACAACTAATAAGCCATATTAAAAGTACGTTAACTAAGTTATGTTTACAAACATAACACAAGTGAAATTCTCAAGCGAGTTTATGTCATTTTAAAACTCAATTTTTAAAAGATGATGTCATAAATTAACTTGTCAGTACCGTTGTATTGGTAAACTTAATTAACGATTAATTTTTTTCCTCATAAATAATGAATTTCTGTACTTATTACTAACCTAAATTATAGGGTAATAAGATATCATCAAATTCATAATCAAAAAATTACAGTTCCTATTTTAATTTAAAATGTCAGTACCGTGGCGGTCAGTACCGTGTAAAAAAATAATAAAAATATATTTAATTGTTAATAAATAATATTGACTTCACTAAAAATTATTCATGTAAATATGAAACAGAAGTTCAGTCAGTAGGTACACTTTGGGGCTAGTAGAGTACAATTTTTCCAAATTATAAAATATGATTCTCATTCTCGATATTCTAAAGTTGTAGCAAAATCCTCTCGCACTTTCATTTTTACTATAAAATAGAGAAGATAATATGCATGAAAAAACAAAAAATGTTTAGTTATAGAATTTAAAAATTTTTAATCAAAAAAGTAACAGTTAGAACGGAATCACCCATATCATCTTTTACAGATTTTTGAAGGTTTATATGTCAAAATTAATGTCTCCAAATATTTTTGGGTAATTTACATTTTTTTTAAATTATAAACAAATTAGTTTTAAGACACATTTTGTATACACTGTTGTAATTAGACTTCATTTATGGATTAATTCAATTTTTAAATATAAAAAAATATTTATATGTTACATAGGGGGTGCATCAAAATTTCAGAATGACTTGGGTGGGATATGTTAAAAAAAAGGTTGGGAAATAAAAGTCAAAATTCGAAAAAAGTTAAAGTATTTTCTTTTCATGTGCAATGAAGTCTTCCATCTAGTTTAGTTTAAAAGTACTAAATTAGAAATGTAGTTTTTGGTAAAAATACCCTACTGTAATTTAAATTAAAAGAAAAGCGAGAAGTGGTACATTTAGTTCAGTTTGATTAAATTAATATTATTTGTAAGAAAGAAGAATAAGATAGGCAAATTCAATTATGAAAGAGTATATGCACTTTCAAGTGAAAACTTTTTCCGAATAGAAAATCTGGATTTGAAGGATTTGTTATTAATATAATCGAATCCCATTAACACAAAGATGTGCACATTCGAGCGAAAAGTGGCACATTTCCGAGCGAGGGAGGCAAATGAAGCGCGACGCGGAGCGGCGCGCTTCATTTTCCCGAGATCGGAATGTGCCACTTTGAGCTCGAATGTGCACACTCCGCGTTTCGCCACAATTAACAATGATCAATTTACTTTAAAACAAATTCAAGTAATTCTAAAACCGTAGTTGCGTTATCAAAATGTCTCCTTTGGGCTTCGCTTATTTTTCATAATTTTTTCATTTTCAATTAACCGAATTTTCGATTATCCGAATGAGCTACAACAATAGTTAGTCCGGACAACCGAGTTACCACTGTAATTAAATTTTTTTCGTAAATTAACTATTTTGAGCCGATCACTCCGCGTTGCCCCAAGATCAGAAATGGACCTCTTTGGACTTAAGAGTGTACACTGTACACTCAGCATTAATTAAAATGCACAATAATTAATTTACTTTCTAAATATTAAAAAATTAAAACCCAAAATTGCTTGTAGCAGCTTTAGTTAATTTTTCGTATTTTTCCAAAAAAAATTGCACACTGCTGCCCGGAAGCCCTCTCCTAGGTGCACCACTGGAAGAGTCTTAACAAGATTAACCACGTATGCACTTGCGAGCAACATAATTAAATTAAACGAATGTGTTTATATTGAAACCTTACGATAAAAACGAATTAATTACGAAGCTCACCTGAAGAAGCCAATAACATCTTCGGTGAAAAGTCGGTAGTATGGCGGAATGAACGTAGCAGCCGTAGATGCACTGAAACAAATACAACAAAATTCCATAGAGAAAAATTTGGGGATAATGCGATTTGGGTCATAGAAGAGAATTATTAGTTTCTAAGGATATTTCTCGTTCCTCTCCAACAATAGAATCTAATATAGCATATGGATGCGCCTAATAAGGCAGTTTAAATTCATACGGCTCTTGCTTGGCCCCAAGATTGATTAAATAACAGTGTCATGTCAAGCTACCCGACAAAAAGCACATCACCCCCTACAATCTCGAATTTAATCTAAAAGTGTGTCGCGATACATAATGTATTCATGCAGTTTTTAATATTTCGAGTACATGACTTCTAGCGTACAGGTGATGAATGAGTTTCATTAAGGCATTTATTATCGTATTAGGCCGCCTTTGCGAGAATTTCGACGGTACGAGTCAAAAACAGTTGGCCTATTTCAATTTATCATTTATGAACTAGTATCAGTTTTCGTCTGCGTCGGAATTTCATTTTTGAACACATCTATAAATTAACTCGACTTCGAAACGTTGCAGTCGTTGCAAGACGTGCCCTTTTACATATTGTTCTGCTTCAATTAAAACTGATGCTAATTAGAAATTTATATTTGTTAAAATTGTTCTGTAATGTGTTTTAATATGTTTTACGTTTGTTTACTTTATATCGTCAAATTTGTTAAGTATAGGTACCCTCATGTTTTAAAGGTCCTAAATTTACTTTAACCACCTTTAAATTGTGAGGGTGAAATTAAGTTACATGGAGGTAGGCATTGTGTTGGGTTCAAAAATTTAACAAGGGGCTTGGGGTATGTACCTGACATTTGTGAGATAATTTTACTATAAAAGTTTAGTTTTTTTTTCTTTTAATGTGTTTAAAAACTTATTATTACTCTGTACACATGTAATTGTAATTTTTAGGTAGGATTTGATTAATTTTATTAGTATATGTCAAAATTCCCAAAAATGTGTTTATAAAAACATATTTATGTTTAGATTTACACAAAAGTAAATTACTTTTTAAAATTCAATAACACAGGCCAACTATGAAAAAACTTTTTGTAATAATTTTACCTAATTCCTGTATTATTTTGTGTGCTGATTCCGAAAATAATCATAAAAAAGTTGCATCACCCGCCAATTGCCCACATTTCAATATTAAAAAAAATATTTTATTATTTAAAATGTAAAAAAAAATATTTTTAATGACTGAAATGTTTTTTCAAAAAGAAAAACGTTCTTCTCAAAGCTTTGAAATAGCACGCCTATGGTTTCTTAGGCCTATCCGTAGCCAAAAAAGCTGCGAAATGCGAATCTGAATAGTTTTTAAAGATCCGTCCACAAATAACGGCGCTACAATTTTTTTAAAGTTCAAAATCGTGCCAAAATCAGGCCGAAAAATAGCGATTTTTAATTTTCGAAAAATTTACGTTGCGCCCTACACTTATTTTACATGTATCTTATGTAGAAAAGTCCCAGAATTCCGAATCCGTCTCGCTTGTAATGATTGCATCGAAAATAAGGGCGCTACGATTTTTTTTTGTGAATCAAGGTATATTTTTTTTTATTTAATTAGTTTTATCGAAAATTTTTATTTTAGAGCGAGAGCTATAGTGGCTAGGGGAACGTAGGAATTAAAAAACTGTAATCAAAAAGTACCTAAATTTCTAATGTGTGCTTAATTTAATATTTAGACTTCGCAAGTCTTTTTGGATTTTAGTTTTCTACAATTATATTATACTGTAAGGGAGTTGCTACCAATTTCATTAGTGTGCCTATTAAGTAGAACACATACTTTATTAAATCCATTTTCTTCTTCTGAAGATATAGGGGGAAAGTGGCATGAAACAGCCAGTTTTAAAAAAAGGGATAAATAATATAGAAGGACATAAATAAATCAAATTTTTTTTTAAATCTGTAATTGTTCATGCATTTATGTACGTAATGTCATAAAACATTTTCAAAATTAACGATATTTTCGACTTCTAATCATTTATAAAAAATAAAATTTGGCTTTTTCATAACCTATAGGTATTGAAACAGCCAACCCAATTTTGAAAAGCCATGTTCTTATTACAAGATTAAAACTGCACATTAACGAAGATATTATTTAATAATAATATTAAGCTATAATTTTAGATCTTATATAATTATAAAACGTTTTAAATAACGCAAACTCTCGATAAAATATTTACTTACATAAATCTCAGAAACTGTCAAAAATTTGACGTTTGAGATCAATCATTGCAAAAACTTAAAAACGTTTTTAGCAAAATAATGCAATTTTCTTTTACGCCACAGGATTTATATGCCCAACCATTACAATTTTGCATCGGTACCACTCTTGATTGCTGTTACTACAATTATTATTGCATTTTATGCAATTAAAAGGTGGCTTTTCATTACACTGCAGTCCGGCTATTTCAAAACATATTCTCTCAAGAAACAAAATCTCGAAAATTACTATGAAATCAAAGATTAGTCTACAAAATAAAACGTTATTAGAAGGCCTAATATATCTATAAAATTATAGTGTAATCATATTATTATTAGTTTTGTACTTATAGGCGTTAGAAAACAAATAAACTGAACTCAAAACCTTACTTTTTTGACGACAAAAGCTTCAATACGTCGTATCGGCGCCGTTTATTGACGGTGAACGGTCAAATTTTTGTGGGGGATATCTGGCTAGTGTTGCTATCTTAAAATAATAATACATGAACGATTCGTATGAAAACTACCGCGTAATTGATAATGGCTTTTTCAAAACTTGGCTGTTTCATGCCACTTTCCCCCTACTTATTAAATTCATATTATAAAAATTTAATTAAATGACCACCCTTTTTTCAATTCCACCAAAAATTAAAATAACATTAGAAATGATATTCATTTGATAGCCTTTAATCAATAATGCTTAAATTTCAAATTGAGATCTAATATTAATGCTGTTATTACTTAATATAACTTTGCTGTAATTGAAAATAATTTTAAAATCCATATGTCTTCGTACATCTGACATTTTTCTAGATTTATAAACAAACATGATTTTCCCCCTATTATATTAAAATTTCAATAATGATTTTTCCAAAACCCTTAATGCCATGACCAAATATCTACATACTTTATAAAATTCATATTTAAAAATTTTGTTTAACGATTTAATATTTGATCAACCCAGTCAACAATTAAGAAGATATCAAAAAAATTTCAGATAATGGCGATTTAATTTTAATCTTATCATTAACAAATTATATAGGTTTGTTTTGATTAAATTTTCAAGCTGAAAATAATTGAGGGCAAAGCCGAATAAAGTGTGGCAATATTTAAGTCTTAAATTAGAAAAAAATTAAGCATTTTACAGGACCATAAATAACATAAATTTCAGTTACCTTGCCGAATAATTAAGTCGCAAAGGGAAACGTAAAAAAGTCAAAACTTGGGCAGAGGTGTAAAAATGTTTATGGTTTTTTAAGCCACACTTAATGTCGTCGAATAAATTACCCAGGTGTAATATATCTTTTTAAGGGCGGAAGAACGAGAAAACCGCCTGCATTAAACAACAGTGCCTTGCAATACTTTTAGTAAGATCCGCACGTTCTGTAAATACATTAATTCGGTTTAACTTGCTAATAATTCATAGGAAGATAAAAGTAGAACAGAATGGGATTAAACAGGAATTAATTATGGTTAAAAGATTACACCTTGCTTAAATTTCTTTTGGGCAATAAAACACCTGGTCGTTCACAACAACACAACGGCCGGGTAGGTGGCAATCGCGTTCCTCTTTCAAATAATACAGAGTTGAAATGTTAAAAGAGGTCTCTCAAAAGGGTCGATTGTTATTCTCTATTTACAACTTTTCAGATCAAAACAACTACAGTTTTGTTTACAGAAGGCAGAATTGCCTTTAGATATTGCTTTTATAAACAAGCACTTTTTTATTGCCTATCTTATACGTTAAACGAGCAATTCTTGTATAAATATATATATATATATACGGTGGTTTTTTAAAAACCGCCATAACGATTTGGATGAAACCGTGTATTTAGATAATGTTTTATTTTTTAAACTTATTTAGATAGGTGTCAACCACGAAGGCGCCATCTCATTGAATATTGAGGTACCAGCAGGCTAATATAATCATGCAACAGATAGCACTACATGTATTAGTGAAACTTGTGAAACTTCTCTATCTGAAATTTCACTTTCTGCTTTTTCTTCTTCAATAATTACTTCTGCAATTGATTAATTCCCTCTATAACCGAGACATTACACGACCCCGAACTGACTTTTGAGAAAACAGTAATGGTTTAAGCTTTGTAATGTTGTAAGAAGTACGTGCACTTTCAAGCGAAAACTTTTTCCGAATAGCAAATCTGGATTTGAAGGATTTGTTATTAATATAGTCGAGTCCAATTAACACGAAGATGTGCACATTCGAGCGAAAAGTGGCACATTTCCGAGCGAGGGAGGCAAATGAAGCGCGACGCGGGCGGCGCGCTTCATTTTCCGAGATCGGAATGTGCCACTTGAGCTCGAATGTACACCTCCACTTTCGCCATGATTAACAATGATCAATTTACTTTTAATTTTACCTAAACATTTTATGATTCTATTTGGTATTTTTTACTGTTGATTTTATAATTAATAATTATTTGTTTCGTTTTTTTTTGTATATAAATACCTAACAAGGTAAAATTGTTTTTTTTTTCAATTATGCGGATAAGCTGCAACATTAATTAGTCCGGATAACAGAGTTCCCACTGTCATTGTTTTTCGAATAGAAATGCGTTTGAAGTTTTAAGTGGGCAATAGCCATATAGTGTACCCTAGCAGATTTAAACAAATCTAAAAAAGAGTCATTTATTAAAATTTATAAACCGAAAATCGGTTCTGTGTGTGTGTCAATTTCTAAATAAAGCATTGGACGTAGCCAGCTTTAAAAGAACCGAAAGAAATAATGGAAAATTGATATTTAGCTAATGGAAATTAATTAACACGACAGTTAAACAATAGAGGAGCCTCTAATTGTAAATAAAGCTATATTAACAATTTTTTTTCTATCACAAGCGAGATACGATATGCAAATATAAAAACGTAGCGCTATTGGGTTACAATTAGCAATAACAATTTGATAAAAGCTTTCGTTATAAGTTTTTAATTTATAATTAAATCCTTTACGTATAAACCATAAAATTAAAATTTGTAATCTTGTCCAATCGTGACATGAACCCAAGCGCAGGAACTACCGTTTAATTAAATGGCAAAGAAATTTGAGGTTTCAATTAAAATTCTGCAAAGAGAGGAAAATAATCATTCTATTTTGGGATAATGGGCCGCATCGATTTTCCCAGTTGTTATTGAAATTAAATAACATTTCATAACAACCAATTTCATTTGCTCAAAATCCAAAACAAACAGATTTTTCGAAGCCGGTTAACAGTTCGTTATTAACTTTATTTACCCCACACCGCCCTCCCGTTCAGAAAATGAGATGTAGACGCTTTGAATTGATCATATTAATTAATTTGTCCGCCCGGAAGTAATTTTAGCGCAAAAATGAATACATACCTCGGTGCCTTGAACCTTCAACTTCATATGATCTTCTCTGGTGGTTTTTCCATCTTTTCGCTTTTTCCAGCAGTAGCCGTCGCGGCGGTACCTGACTTTTTTCCGGCTGTAGAGGAGCATGGATCCACTCTTTGGTCTGCAATTATAAATAAAATTGAGCAAAACTCAAAGGCAGCTGTAAGTAAATTGCATATAAAGCTGCTTCGTTTACATCGTGCATGATGGCCGAAGCAAGCCGTATGACCCATCCACGTTTCCTAACATAACCATCAAACTCGGACATGGGCTTTCAGAGTTAAGTGTGCACATAAAGTAGAAGCGGTTCGTCCGCAATTACACTGCTATATTGTCTGCATAAAACTGATATTAAATTTAAGATAAAATTGTTCGACATAGTTCTCGTCTCCCTTCACCACCAAGATTTTCTTGCCCGCTTCTTTTCCCACTCGAAATATGGAAATACAAAGTAAACGGACGACATTTGGAATATTAACTGCAGCAGGCGCATAAAAAATATGTTGAAACGGTGAAACAATTTATTTTTATGTATTTTTCCACGTTTAAGATTATTGTCTTTAATATAATTATCGCCGAAAAAGCAGTATTTTGAATGTGAAAATTTTACGACTAATAAAAAACCTATATTCCAATTTAATAGAAAAGTAAATAAAGTTAACCCACTTTGAAAATATGAACTTGGAATACAAAGCGAATAAAAGCGCCTTAATTATCAAATCGTAAGATAAATATTTAAAAAACGCTATTTTAGTTTATAGTAAAAAATAAAGATTACATAAATTAAAAATTTATTACTGTTTTTACAAAAAAAAAATTAAATTAAAAAGTGAACCGGTTTGATTAGGGGGTTTTTACTTTGGTATAATACAATTGTGCAGAACAAAACTGAAGTACAGTGAAAGCTCTCTTTGCCGACAGCTCTAATAAGCGGACATCTCCTTTGACCGGACAAAATTTATAGAACCAAATTTTTGACTATGGTTCTACATGTAAATTACGATCTAATAACCGGACGCTCCCGTAACCGATTCCCGACATAAAATTTCTTCATTTTGTATTCTGTAAATTTCCCACAACCGGACATATAGCTCTTAGTAATATTTAATAGCAATTGGAACTTATTAGTGTTATTATATACGCCTTTTTCGTTCGTTAATTCTCGTCAAGCCTACGATTATGAACTTCAGTAGACTTCAGAACTACATAGGTGAGCACGTGTAACTTGCAAAAATTTAATAAAATGGCTCCAAAAAAAATTCTTACATTGAAAGAAAAAATGGAAATTTTAAATGTTTTCGAAAAGAAGAAGCCAGCAGTACGCTCTTTAGCAGTGACGCAAGGTACTTTATTTAACTACACACATGATGTTTATTTACGTACTTTTTAACTAAAGATTTAACATTGAAAAAACACAAGCTGCCGAAATAATAAAAAATAGAGACCGTATACGGCAAAGACGGCAGTTGGGAATTAATTTAAACAGAAAAAAAAAAATTTTTTTAATACTAAGGGCTGTATGGTTAACAAAATATGTTACGAATGGTTTTTAAAAGCTCAATGTCAAAACATACCAATATATGGCTCAATATAATGGATTTTGTTCAATTAGAAAAACACTAGAACATTGTTCTTGTTTTTTTACTTCATATTTTATATATCAGAAATTTTTTCAATATGTACTTACATCTATTGCAATACATTAAATAAAAACATTTGAAATTCTATTTTTTGTGCATGTAAATATACTCACTATCTAATAACCGAACAAAAATATCCCGACCGTGAGTGTCCGCTTAACAGAGCTTTCACTGTACACTGGGAAAAAAGCTACTCGAACCACTTTCAAAAACCTACCGGTTTTTAGACAAATTTTGACGTACGTTCTTATTCTATGTTACTATTAAGTTATTTAGCAAAAATAATCAATGTTTTATTATTTTTTAAGTACGTTTATTAACCTGTTAGAATAAACGTAAAAATATTGAATACCTGAATCAAGAAGCTTTTTGACAAATGTAAAAAAAGCAGGCAATACTGCTCATTGATAAATTGACAGTTTTAGCCAAGGTAAAATAGCTTCCTGTAAAGTGAATAAAGTCAAATAGACTACGTATGTCTAATCTTAACCTGAAAAGCAAAAGTATGTTCGAATAGATTTTTCTCCCAGTCTACCTTTTAACCTTCCGCATACTAGGTGACTAAATGTCACATGCCATACTAGGTGAGGTTTGCCATACCTCAAAAATAAAATCCACAAAATTGTACTTTATGACAGTTAAATGATAAGAAATATATTTTAATAACCAATAATGAATAGGTTTAAGTAAAGCACATATTTATTTATGCATTAGAATAGATTTTTATTAATAAGAATACAAAAACTTAACTTTTTCTTCAACTTCTAAACTATGGAGTCTTTTCTTGAGTACTAAATGCCAATGACACGTGTCAATTACGATACAAATATTAAGAAAACCTAACAAGAATTTCATTCTTCCCTTCTTATTGAAATACAAATTAATTTGACGGCAAT
Source organism: Sinopyrophorus schimmeli (assembly GCA_036325965.1). Taxonomy (NCBI): domain Eukaryota; kingdom Metazoa; phylum Arthropoda; class Insecta; order Coleoptera; family Elateridae; genus Sinopyrophorus; species Sinopyrophorus schimmeli. The sequence goes on along the minus strand of JARFIZ010000060.1, from coordinate 235,842 downwards.
TTCTTAATGATTCGCAATAATTTAGACCAATCAATTACACAAAATATAAATTGAAGAATTTTAATCGTTCCCTCTCACTTGTATTGACAAGATTAATGTATCTTCTCGCTCCCTTCCACCCATTGCTATAGTAAATACGTTTTTCGAACATAACATTGATATTTTCTAACTTAAATTAAAATTTTTGATTTGAAGGAGCGCACGGTAAATTATACTAATATAATACACACGAGGATGTGCGCATTCGAGCGAAAAGTGGCACATTTCCGAGCGAGGGAGGCAAATAAAGCGCGACGCGTAGCGGCATGCTTCATTTTCCCGAGATCGGAATGTGCCACTTCGAGCTCGAATCTGCACACTCGGTTTTAAGCACGATTTACAATAATTTAGACCAATATAAATCACTTAAATAATTTTGATCGTTCTCTCTCGCTCACATTGACCAGATTGTCCTATCTTTTCGCTCCCTTCCACTCATTGCTATGGTAAATATATTTTTCCAACATAAAATCAATATTTATCGCACTAAATTGAATTTTTGGATTTCAAAGAGTTAAGTATAAAGTAGACAAACCTAATAAGTACGAGGATGTGCGCATTCTAGCGAAAAGTGGCACATTTCCGAGCGAGGGAAGCAAATGAAGCGCGACGCGGAGCGGCGCGCTTTATTTTCCCGAGATCGGAATGTGCCACTTTGAGCTCGAATGTGCACACTCGGTTTTAAGCTCGATTACCAACCGTCCCGTTTTAACAAAAAAAAAATGCCCACGTTAATTATACCCCACCTAGTACACGAAAGGTTAAGTGCAAAATTTCAAATTGGTTCATTTGTTATTGTTTTATTTTTTTTTAGTGTTTTGGAAAATTTTTAACGGGTCACATAATTTCTATACTTTCCAAATGTCGTTTATATATTTACCTCCAAAAATTGAAAACGAAATGGAAAGTAAACATAAACAAACGAAATATTTGTTTTTCTTGTAAGTTGAATTCGGTTAAAATATGCACATGTATTTTATTTTGCGCGCAAAACTTAGTTATGCCTTTCCGAATATTTGTTTTAAATAAACATTCTGCGGACGGCCGCGGAAATTATATTAAACTGATTAATTCCGAAAAAAGAGCTAAAATAATACGCCGTATAATGGAACGCCGGACCGACCATCTGCTCGGAATAAAAAAAAATTGATCAATTTTTTTGCGCTTTTGGTAAATATGAGAAACCAACATTCGGTTTTGTTATTAGACATAATTTTTCTGTGTCTACACGAAATATCTAATTACTCATACGCGCAGAAAATAAACATTTTATCAATGCCAATTTTCTCAAAGCAACGGCTCGCAAAAAGGGCGAACCTTTTAAGTTGATCATTTTTGTAATTTAGTCTTTTGGCGGGTTTGCTCGACTTTTTGCGGAAAACTGCCTTTTTAATAAAGTTTAATATCGACATTTATAAGTATTTTTTACAAGTTTAATATAAATAAATGGGTGATTCCATGAAATTTGGGTAACTTTTAAGAAGTTTTTGTCCCCACCATGTTTTGGACGCTAATAAATTTGGGATTAGAGTATAACGTGAATAATTAAGTTATTATGTCATACTTAACAGGGCCAGTCAATTTATGAAAAATGTTATAAAAAAATTAGGATTTTGTAAAAGACATCTAGGAACTGACAGATATGGCTAGCGACTGATAAAAAAAATTATTATTGTAAAACTGATAAACATTAAATTATTAAAAAACATTGCTAGTTGAAGTAAGTAAAAAATCAGGCTTTGGCCATTCCGTCATTCCCAGTCACATTTACAGCAACGGACTGACGGTCGAGGAACTGACAATTTGTAGAAAAACTAAGAGAAACACATATTCTACAATAACTACTAGAATATCTGATGTCATATATCAAACAGGACTAACAAAGTGCTAGTAATTAAAAACAATTGCTTATTATTTAACAATTAAAATACTCAGCTAGGGACTGACGCAGTGACTGGAACAACACGTGCTTTCGCAAAATCAATGGCTGTAGCACTGAATTAAAAAATGATCGAAGCGAACAAGTGGCCTTTGCGAGTAAGTTTATGTCGTTACTTTAAAATCAACTGCCTTATATTCACTCATTTACTGGTTAATCCGCGAAATTTAAACATTTGTAAGCGACTAGGGCCTGACGGTTAAAGTCGCGGACACTAATTTGACTTACGAAAAATACATAATTACTTTTCAAATTTATAATAAATTGATGTTATTAAGTGCATAATCGAACTTTAAACATTTGTAAAGAAAATAAAAGTATATGGGCTCAATGGTTTTTGAAATATAAATGCCCGAATGGAAAATTTCGATGCGCAGACATGGCTAGGCACTGACGTTTACGGTCATTAGATTTTTTTTTAAATGAATATGACTTATTAATTTAAACAAAGTGAGCGTACTAAATAAAACACATTTTTATCTATTATATAGCAATCTTATAATAAAATTAATTCAACTAGATGAAGTGAAAAGTACTGCGGACATAGAGTTACCCAAATTTTATGCAATCACCCAAATAGAGAAAAAATTATTTGTGCCTTTGACTCGGTCGAGTTTTCAAAAATTTCGAATGCTGAAATGCGACTCGTAACAACGAAGTGCGAATAAAATTAAAACGTCTAAATATCACATAAATCTGCATTACAGTGCTTGAAAAATAACCGCTAATAACAGAATGACCCTTTAAAAACAATGTTATGGATTTTAAACGCGGTTTTAAAATGTCACACGAAAATGTCAGCTTAACATAGCTAATTTTTGTAGCGACAAATACGACCCCTTTTATAAGCGCACCTATCTTTTAATTTGTACACATTTCGTGAATTAGTAACGGCCTTAAACACCCCCAACACACATCGACAAAGATTGTTGGGCAATGTAAAAAAAAATAAAATCCCATTACCGATAAATCTTGAAAGGAAATCTCGGAATGAATTAAAAGTCGACGAAATTCAATCAACTTTATGAATTTTTACGCAGCCACAATGCGAATTTAATTTTTTAAAAGGAGCGCATTTGCTCTCGAGGAATACAATTTGCTAAAATCGCATTTTTAGTTGGTATAAATAAAAGTGGAGCACGTGTACGTTTTCGAGTCAATAACATTAAAATGCATTTGCCAATGAATTGTTTTATGCACCAACAACAGTAAAACGTCCGTAAAATTTTATGTCCAATTTAACTTCTATTGTGTAGTAGTATTTTACAATTCGTTATTAAATTTTCGATTTACAAAATCTAATTTAGAAAAATTTAATCTGACGGTAAACAAGGAGAACGACTTGATGCTAACATAAATTCCATTAGAACAACGTAAAGCCCGAATATTTACAAAATTTCACATGCTGATTTGTGAATAGTTTGGTTATAATCGAATTTAGCTTTGGGTACAAATTAGCAAATTACCGGCACATTAATTATATAAAAGTTCTTTACAATTAAGCTTTAACTAGTAAATTGGTAATTAGAATAAATCCGAATTGTATCAAAATCAAAAATGCGAAAAAAATTGGGAAACTTTTCGATATTGAATCGTAGTAAAGCTAATGAGCGGTTGTAATTCAAGAAATAGAGAATGGAAATACATTTTTTATTGAAATAAATACGGATAATTCTACTGTATTTCACCTGATTTTCACTTCTTTGCTCTGCCATTCTGTATGTCGATCAAAGCTGATCAAAATTGCAGCAATTTCCTGTAACAAAACATATTTTTAGATATTTATCTACTATTTTCATTATAACTACAGTAAAACCTCAATCATCCGGACGTCAGTTATACGGATTCGCGATTATCCGGATTGTCAACCGCGTTCGGACGTTTTTTTGTAAACATATACCTAACAATATGACCAACTTTTGTTCTTTTAAAACGAGACGCTTTGTAATCGTGCTTAAAGCCGAGTGCGCACATTCGAGCTCAAAGTGGCACATTCCGATCTCGGGAAAATGAAGCACGCCGCTCCGCGTCGCGCTTCATTTGCCTCCCTCGCTCGGAAATGTGCCACTTTTCGCTCGAATGCGCACATCCTCGTACTTATTAGATTTGTCTACTTTATTCTTAACTCTTTCAAATCCAAAAATTCAATTTAGTGTGATAAATATCGATTTAATGTTGGAAAAATATAATTACCATAGCAATGAGTGGAAGGGAGCGAAAAGATACGACAATCTCGTCAGTGCGAGCGAGAAGAAACGATTAAAATTATTCAATGGCTTTTTGGTCTACCTAATTGGCCTAAACTATTATGAATCGTGCTTAAAACGGAGTGTGCACATTCGAGCTCAAAGTGGCACATTCCGATCTCGGGAAAATGAAGCGCGCCGCTTCGCGTCGCGCTTCATTTGCCTCCCTCGCTCGGAAATGTGCCACTTTTCGCTCGAATGCGCACATCCTCGTATTTATCGGATTTGCCTATATTATTATTTCATTCTTCAATTCAAAAAATTAAAAGTCGAATAAATTAGATGTATTTTTTGTTTGAAAAAGGTTATATATTTTATTCCTTTTGATAAGTTATCGTGGTGCTCTTCCGCACCCCTAATTGTAGCGAGCTTGATAAAAATATTTTCGGGTGTACTTTCAAATGTTTATTCGCATTATTGATTAATTAAAATTGTACATGAGTCAAATTTTCTGAACTAGGTCACTAAAAATCAACTAAGGTACTTTCGGGGAATAAGGCCTGTCGGCTAATAAAACCTAATTAACAAACATCGTATTTAAAATAACCGCTTCGACTTAAGGCCACACACACAAACACCTATTGAACGAAGATGTCTCTACAAGTTTGTGGAGGCGGCATATTCCGCTTCCTGCCCCAAATGCAGCAACATATATCGTAAAACGCGGCCAGGCAACACGAATAATAAAAATCGGTCCGAATCAATCGTTAGTATTTTTTTAAATATTACACTTAGCTATGTAAAATAACATTTATTTTCTTTATTCATTCAAGCTTCGATGATTTTAAATATTTGAATGACGTATCATGGACCAAATATTTTTTATTTTGATTTTCTTACATACGTGGTCGGCGGTTATTAAGGTCTACTAAATTTAACCATAGGCCTTATTATACTCCTACTTTTTGTATCAAAGTTTAATTGTTTTCTAATGCATTTTACATTACTTTTAAGGTCTTACGGATATAAATATGTAAAGAAACTTGTTGTACCTTGACTCTTTTTTTATTTGTAATTTTTTTCAAAATGGATATGTAACAATTTGTTAATAAAATAATTTGCACCGTATTAGGGCACTAATAAGGTGCAATTCATAAAAAAATTTAAAAGCATTAGCAACTGCTTATTCACATTGCTTTAAGATTTAAAAATTCATGGAACTATGGCTTAGATATAACAAGGGTGATGTACCTAGACCCGTCTGATGAAAAGTATATATTTATTATTTATTTTTAGATTATACAAACTATTAATGCTCTTCTTTGATATAGCACTAAAATTGTTTCAAAAATTAGCAAAACATTTCTTGTATACTGAAATTTAACTATTCAAAAACTTAAAAAATTTTAACTTTTGATTTGACTTGCTAGGCATATTATCTGAAGCAAAATAAAATAAAATAAAGAAGAATATATAAAAAATATAATCCTACATTTTTATTTATGACACGTTGATCCTAGAGTCAAGATACAACTGATCGACAATGACCGAGGTACATCACACCGGCCCTTGATGTTTAATCATCACAAGAACAAAATTAAAGACTATGTTGTGTTAAAATCAGACTACTACTATGCAAACGTTAATAAATAATCTTCCTGCTTACGATAAGTCATTATTAGGTAATAAAAATTATGTCAGTGGATTATACTAATGACTTTGAGTGCGCTAATGACTGTTAGGAAAGGCAATTTGTAATTTTTTTTAAATTTTTATTCCAATTACTGTATTCATGTATTTATTAAACTTAATTATCAAATATATTTTGTCCAGTTTGATTACTTAAATTTTTTAAAGCTTTAGGCCTTATCACCCTTCAGTAGTATAACAAGGCATACTGGCAAGGTTTTTAAAAAAGTTAATTTTTGGTTTTGTTTATGGTGAAAGTTGCCATTTTTCCTTTATAAATATTTTATAGTAACTGAATCTTAAAAATTATTACTATTAAAACCTGTTAATTAAATTTGATGTTTTTTCATTTAATTTCCAAGTTCCCTTAGCTAGGCCTTATTGCCCGCAGTTACCTTATTTAATTATGTTAAGTTTTGTGCCCTTAATTTTTATATTAGATGCATTGTATTTTAGTTTTAATTATTTTTTCTTCAAGTGCAAATTTCTCTAAGCAACTTTGTACTTACAATGTAGCGAAATTCTGCTTTCCTTTTACAAAATTATCTTTACAGAATTCAGCAGACATTCATTACGAACAAGTTATTCTTTTTTTAGAGAACCTCATCCTCGTTGTTTTGTTTATTCTTTACAACTACGCAAATATTATATGTATTTTGCAGCTCGGTACTCTGCTAAATTATGCAAGTAAGAAATTTTAGCTCAGGTCTGTATCTGAATTAATTATAATGCATTAAACATGCAAACTCGTGTTTACTTAAGTTGATACACAAGCAGGGTGTAAATCATACCTTTGTACGTTCAGTTTCAGCAATCAAGTTTGTTAAATTTAACCCAAAGACCATGCCATTTAAAATTCTTGATAAAAGAGAAGACTATTTATTTATACCTATTTGCGTTCAAGGAAAACACACTATCCTAAACAAATAACAATATATTTATTTGCGTTTTTCTATTACCGAAGTTTTTTCTAAATTGAGTTTCAATTATTGCGAAGGCTTAACGAAGATTTATTATGGTAAATTATTTGAAAAAAAAATAACGTTAGTTGTAGGGAAATAAATGCGATCAAACTGGATGTTTTCGTGATAAGTTTGTAGTAGTTCGCGTTGATTTCTTATAAATATCTTCTTTTTATAAGAGACGTCTCCGGTATCCTCGAAAATATTTATTACAACGCTTTTTGTCCCCTTTCCTAGTTGAGCTGTCTGCTTATCTTATAGTACAAAAACTAATGTATGTCCTGGCACTTATTTCATTTCTCAAAAGGTCACAATACGTGCTCGTAAAAGACTAAACTATTAGAGCAAAGTGGACTGCAAAAAAAACACGTCCGACAAGAAAGTATTTCGACCGGAAAATTAATAATTTAGAATTGTTTCTAAAGCATGCCTGACGCGTTTAAAATATAATAACCAATAAATAGTTGTAGATGAATTATTTAACGTGCGCCATTACAATGTCTGTTTAGATAGACGTACAACAATAAATTTGAAATTCAAATATATTATTAACAAAGATTTAATGCCCCACATTTATGCATATTCATTGTACTTTAGAATTCTCCACGTTCACTATGTAAAGGATTATATGATTTTTTTTGTCGAGCGGCTCGTTACCGTTTGCGAAATACCTCAACCCTTTATGTCGAGTTAATTGCGTTAAAATATGTTTCGAACTTATTCCAATTATTGCAAGTAAAAAAAAATTCAGAGACTTTAGAAAAAAATTGAATAATTGGGTTGTTAAAAACCAAAATAGGGTACATTAATAGAATGTTGGAAAAAAGTAAAAAAAACTTAATATAAACATAACAGATTAAACTCTTATTCGAATTAAGGACATAATTAATTTTTTGATACTAATGGTAGTATTAGACTTCGCAATTTTTTTTAAAAATAGATTTTCACAACGCAATTTATGTAAAATAAATGATACAGGATTTTAAATCGCATGCAATTTTTATTATTGATTTAACAACCGTATTATTTATGATTTTAGTAACTTTTAGGGGTTTTAGTGTATAAACTGTTAATATTGGTACCTATATTTTTTCTGTACCGAAGGTACACTGATTTATACACATATTTTACTTTTTTCTTACTTAACTGAGGACAGATTTTGTGTTTAGCTCAGTGTTTCCCAACGTATTTTTTAACATGCCCCCCTATGTAACATAAATATTTATAAAGTTATACTTCTTTTGGCGGATGAGAGTAAAATATTAACAGATAACGGAAGTTGCGAGCGTACAGCTAACGAAAATTCGATACTTGAAGTAAGAAAGTAAATTAATACTTGTGAATCATGCTTAAAGCCGAGTGTGCACATTCGAGTTCAAAGTGGCACATTCCAATCTCGGGAAAATAAAGCACGTCGCTCCGCGTCGCGATTCATTTGCTTTTGAATACAAAAACTTAATTTTTCAAATTTGCAAATTCGCGGAAAATATTGCATGAATGTTCTTTATTCGAGTTTATAATAACCTGAAAAAATAATTTAAAAAATCTAACTACCCTTAAAAAAGAACGGTGGGCATTAAATCAAGTAAAAGTGTAGAAATTACATTTGCTTTTGCATTCAAAAACTTAATTTTTCAAATTTGCAAATCCGCGAAAAATATTGCATGGAGGTTCCTTATTAGAGTTTATAATAAACTGAAAAAATAATTAAAAAAATCTAACTATCCCTAAAAAAGAAGGGTGAGCATTAACTCAAGTAAAAGTGTAAAAATTACATTTGCTTTTGCATTCAAAAACTTATATTTTCAAATTTGCAAATCCGCGAAAAATATTGCATGGAAGTTCTTTATTAAAGTTTATAATAAACTGAAAAATAATTAAAAAAATCTAAGAACCCCTAAAAAAGAACAGTGGGCTTTAAACCAAGTAAATTAGATTAGCTTTTGTGTTAATTTAGATGCACCCTGTATATAAATAAGTAATGAAATACATACAACATATTTACACAACAAATTAACCAAATTTTTCGTTAGAAATTTTGATATGATATTAAAAGACTACAATTTTGTTATTGTTTTTGTGTAGTCACTTATGTACTTAAATCGTGTTTCTTTAAAAAAAAAAAATACCTTAAAAATTTCCCTCTGTTTAAAAAAAATGAAAATTGTAGGTTTTTTTAATTTACAAGTGCCTCTAAAAAAAAACGAGTGAATATTTTCATTTTGCCACAAGTCTATCCGTATAAACAGATCAAGGAAATGCTTTTAACATATATTGTTGAAAAAGCACGAACAGATGACAACATCAGTGACACTTTTAGATACGGAAATAGTTGCGTGTAGAATAAAAAATAATAAAAATAATTCATTTTACTACTATTGTAGGTGGGTACACCTGCGTGTTGGCGTGTGTGAGTTTCCAGCGAAATTCTATAAATCACGTTGGTAACACTGCTGTGTTTTAATTACGGCAGAAGAATGCGATTGGTTAGGTAATTTGAAACAATAATTATAAGGGTATTTTCGAACGTTAATTGTACACGGCGAAATTTATAGAATTCTAAAATTTCGGTCTTTTGTTTATTTTATTGTCTGAAAAGAATTAATCGTTTCGAATCTTGGATTGGATTTATTACAGTCGCTAATCGTAAACTTATATTTTATTTTTCTTGTGGGGGCTACGAAAGCTACTTTATGAATAGCGCCATAAGAAGCTTTTCTAATTTCTAGAAATAGACTTTTCCGACACCACGCAATGTTAAATTATGCAAATGAGTTCATTAAGGACATCATAAATTGCTTTACTCAAGATTAAAATTATTTCGCATTTGTTAAAACATTTCGAGTTGAAGAAACATTTTCGAGCACAAAAACTTTTAGCCAAAAGGTTTATAAATAGTGCTCTAAGAAAATTTCACTTGTTGAATTAATAAACTCGCTTCATTTTAGAAAGGCGACATAATATTTACAATTACAGTCAAACCTCCATAATTGGAACCTCGATAAACCGAATTTTTCATAACTCGAACCTGTTTCCCTAAGACTTGCCTATTTGAACGTTAATATTTTTATATCAATAACTCGAATTTTTGATAACTCGAATTATTTCTAGTCTCCCTTCAACTTCGACTTATCGAGGTTTGACTGTACATTAATAAACCCTTAATATAAATCAATATGAAGTTCACAAAGCACCAACAAAAGATTTTCGAGACCGTTTTTCTACAGCGAATCTTTAAATTATATTTGTAACATAGAAAATATATACAATAGTGCCTGTATAATCCGATATTATACTCCGCCAAAAGTAAAGTATTGCATATTCAAAAATCGCCAAAACGGTGGTTTGATGCTTCATAATTGTGCATGCTAAATTATTATTAAATACAAATCAAATATTTCGGTATTTAAAAGGCCGAATGTTTATCGTAAGAGCCAGGTAAAAACTGCGATAAAGTCGACTCGAAAGCAGTCCGAGGCGTTTAGTCATTTCTGCGACGTAATACAAAATAAGAACAAAGGAAATCGATTTTGGGCTTTGTAATTAATATGTTCCGAAGTTGTTATAGCCAAAAAAAATCTTATTTTTTTCTAAGCATAGCGGCACAAAAATTTTGAATGTATTATTATTTGAATCTGAAAAAAATCGAAAAATTAAAACAAACTTACAAATTTGTTTTTGGCGCAAGGGCTGCCTTTGCGGGTTGTAAACACAGGTAAATAACGTGCCGTTTCACAAACACTAACAATAAATAAAATTTTGAGCACGATCATAGCACTTCAACATACTTTTCACGACTGGGGAGTGTGGGCAAAGGCTAAATATGCAGTTTGCGATAAGAAAATCCGGTTATCGTTACCACTTTATTTAGATTGGAATTTTCGAGCATTCTACGCTATTATATTGGAAATTTATTAAACACCAGATTTTCGAAAATTAACAAAACGGCCGTTTTTTGATGCTTCTTAGTTATTTATGTACACTGGGAGCAAAATCTATTCAAACGACCCTCCAGTTTTTAGTCAAGATTGTTATTCTATGTTATTATAAGGTTGTTTAGAAATACAGTGGACCCTCGTTGCACCGCGGATTCGGATATAACGTAGGGCAGAGGTCCCCAACCTTTTTGCGCCTAAGAGCACATTGTATAATGCCAGTCGGGCGGCGGGCATCATTTATTTTTTCGAGGTAAATTGATAGTGCCACGTGGGTATTCTTTGTCAAAATAAGCGTATAGTCCTAGTTGATTTTTATAGTGTCGCACAGCGGCGGGCATAGGGTTAGGAACCCCTGACGTAGGGGGACAAGAGCGCCCAATTTTGGGTACTTGAGGATTACAGTGATAAATCCAAAAAATCATAATTTGAAATCTGAATACTAGTATGTATGTACCTATGAAAAAAAATAAAATATCTAAGCTTTTTATAACAAAAAATAGATCTAATTTATTCGACTTTTAATTTTTTGAATTGAAGAATAAAATAATAATATAGGCAAATCCAATAAATACAAGGATGTGCGCGTTCGAGCGAAAAGTGGCACATTTCCGATCGAGGGAGGCAAATGAAGCGCGACGCGGAGCGGCGCGCTTCATTTTCCCGAGATCGGAATGTGCCACTTTGAGCTCGAATGTGCACACTCGGTTTTAAGCGCGATTACAAAGTGTCCCGTTTTAATAAGAAAAAACTTGGTCAAATTGTTAGGTATATGTTTACAAAAAACGCAACAAATATTAATCACTAAATAAAACAGTCGCACATTATTTTAAATAATGATCAACTTCAGAGTTATAGGTTCGTGAAAAATGCGGTGGTGTGTATTGAAAAAAGATAAAATATATTGCATTTTGGTGTGTTTCTAAAGTACCTCTTTTCCTATCTTTAGATTTCTAAGAGATGTAGGAACACTTTTAAAGTTATTCTAATACAATTTGTAATGTAATCTATTTTCTTATCGCTTAATATAATCTCGGGGCGTAGCAATTTCGTTATTGTCTTTTCGGGGCATTCCGAATTCACCGTCGAACGTTTAAGTTCTTTTCAGATTAAAATATGAAAATCCTTAATTTAACTAAAGCTTTGTAAAGTGTATTAGTTTGGAGAATCCTAAAGGGAATTTAATTTGTTACGAGCAAATAATATTATTGAATTTTGGAACAAAATTTTCATTCGTTAACTACCTGTAATTTACCAGCAACTAAAGTAATTGTTTTAGTATAATATGTTTTGTTCTGGTTTGTAAATTTCTAAATAATTTTGCCCTTAAATAGTCGGGTCGGTCCGTGCTACATATTTGTTTGATGAAGGTTAAAAATTAATAAGAAAAATTTTGATTTTACGTTTGCTCTAAAATTTATTAGACAGATAATTTACAATAAAGAATAAATACTGATGCAAATTTTTATAACTGCAATATATGGAAAAAAATGTATGGCGTATATTACTATACTGGTTGGTGAACTTTTTGATTATCGATTGCGACAACTTATAATAGAGTTCCAGGAAAAAAATATAAAATAGTAATTTACATTATACAAAATAACCTATACTAATCTTTCTATATAGGTAAATAAACATAACGTGTTGACTATACACTTAAAAAAAGAAGGAAAAAATAGAAATGAATCTAATTAAAATTTTATTTTATAAAACGTGTAATAAATTTAATTTTTAAAAAAGCAAAAAATTATTTTTTGGAATTTAATAAAACTAATATAAGGGCTGTTTAATGAGGACTTTCGAGAGCATTTTATATATACAGCAATTTGTTGTAACGCCACTAATAAGACAAGAAAAAATTAATAACTTTTCTACCTGTTCTAAATTATTCTTAAAAAACAAAAAAATATTTTTGGAATTTAATAAAACTAATGTAAGGGCTGTTTAATGGGGGCTTTCGGGAGCATTTTATATATACAACAATTTGTTGTAACTCCACTAATAAGCCCAGAAAAAATTAATAACTTTTCCACCTGTTCTAAATTATTCTTAAACGAATTTTCCATAGCTAAACAGAATTTTCAACAGAAAATAAACAAAATTAATGATTTTAATAACTAATAATTTATTGATTGACAATTACGGATAATTATCGATATTATTTTATTTGATACTGTTTATTAAATAGTTTAAGGTAATTTGGGGGATTTCGTCAAAAGCGGTACTTCCCAACGTGGGGCCCACCGATTTATCAAGGGGGCAATTGAAAAAATGGACTGTTCCAGAATATAAATTTCCCATATGGCAACTCTTAGTTTTTTTAATATCTTCCTTGTGATTGATTTCTTCTTCAATTCCAACATTTAAAAATCAAGCATATGTTACATAGGGGAACTTAATACATTTTTAAAAGCTTAGCTGGGGCATGGCACAATAAAGGTTGGGAAGCACTGGTCTAAACTCCGAAATACTTTAGTTCCATTGCAGACATCTCGATTTAACTTTCCATCAAAAATAACTAATTTTTGTGTAATTTGTACTCGCATCAATTTGGAAATACAATCCTTAAATTTGTTTTTCCAAAAACTATACGCAATAAGCCAAAATAATGAAATGCACATATCTATGTGTTTAAATCAGATCTTTGTCGAACTTTTGGGCGACCGATTCAGTTTGTAAACCGACAAAGCAGAGAGAAGGCCCAGTAATCCGCAATAAGTTTTCTTTGAAAATGGAGGGCGAAGAGAATCTCATACAAACGATGTACTAAAATAAAAAGTTTTATTCTTGTAAGGTAATTGAAAGAGGAAACAAACTGTATGCCATTTTAAATGATTTAGTGGCCTGCAGTTATTGCATTCGGCCGGACGGAAGAGCTTTAATTGATAAATAGGGGTACGTGAGGCAAAATGTAATTTTGAAATTTTATTTGCTCAGCTTTCATTAAATAATTTTCTCGGAGTCTCGCTTTTGTGCGGAGTGGACGGCGCAAGGTGCTTTCGTAATTTGTATTATACATTCGGAACGAAAGGCGAAACGAAAACGGAACGACGTTATTTGTACCGAGTATTGAGAAGATAATATAACACAAAACAGGCGGAGTGTAATTCGAAATCGATAAAGTAATAAATTCATTTACTTCAACAGTCGTTCCAATTTGATACTCGTTCGGGAGAATTTCCAGCTTCTATTTATAAAGGTTGGCATAAAACGTGCTTCAAGTTAACACCTATTAATTTCGAGCTTTATATATTGCAAAATCAATTCTATTTCTCATCTTTGCCAAATGGTCCGTGGAACGTCCTAAAAGTATAGCTCTTGCCTTTTCGATATTAAATAATTAACAGCTGTTATTTAATTTCATCAATTACAAGTACAATCAGAATCTTTCAATTATTTCCAATTTAATACACTTTATTTTTTTTTTAAATTAAATAAGAACAGGAAAATCCATTTCTATATGAACGTAGTCATGTAGTTTTACAAAAAATCAATTTAAATTTATTTATTTTCAAATTTTGTTAAAGTTGATTTTCTTTTTATATGCTCGAACTTGATTAAAGGTAGAGCTTCGCCGTCTAACATGGCAAGAAAGCTTAAAATATGTTTTTTTTTCAGAACTTCTCAGAATCATTTAGTTTGTGATTTGGATTTACTTCTTTGATCATCCTTTCATCTGCTATAATGCGACATTGAGAAGTGACTTTCTAAATATTATTAGATTGAGGCTCTCTTCGGCGAGAGAAATACAGTCAAACCTCGATAAGTCGAAGTTGAAGGGAAACTAAAAATAATTCGATTTGCCAAAAATTCCAGTTATCGATATAAAAATATTAAAGTTGAAATAGGCAAGTCCTAGGGAAACAGGTTCAAGTTATCAAAAATTCGGCTTATCGAGGTTCGACTGTATTTAAAACGAATAATTAGTTAAGTTATTTTTATTTTTCGACGATCGCGTTTAACTCACCGATCGCTATAAAGAGTAAATCGATCGTAATAATCTCTATGTATGTGTCATGAAGCAATTAATAAATGGTGCGGAAACTTGGGAACGATTCGAGAAAATGAATTCCGTGTACTTTCTATTACTTAGTAATTACGGCGAAACGGGCTACAATAGAGATTTAGATTTACTCTTAATTTATTTCTGTAGCTTGTTGCATAGCTTCGAAATTGCAAGCATTATTTTAGAATACCTACAAAATAATTAAGTTAGGTTAATATAAAAATTCTAAGTAACGATATTTAGTATCTATTTGAATGAAACTGCCCAACAGTGGACCCTCGGTATACCTCGGGCGGCGGGCAGTAGCAGAACACGCGTTATACCTAAGTTATCGTGGTGCTCTTCCGCACCCCTAATTGTAGCGAGCTTGATATAAAAATATTTTCAGGTGTACTTTCGAATGTTTACTAATTCGCGTTTTTAATTAATTAAAATTGTATATGAGTCAAATTTTCTGAAGTGGGCCACTAAAAATCAACTAGTCGATTTTTATATCATCTTTTGTAGATTGTTGAAGGTTTATATCTCCAAATTAATTTCTCCAAATATTTTTGGGCAATTTTCATTTTTGTAAAAATTATAAACAAATTAGTTTTAAGGCGCATTTTGTATACACTGTTGTAATTAGACTTCATTTATAAATTAATTCAATTTTTAAATAAAAAAAAAATATAAATATGTTACATAGGGGGTGCATCAAAATTTTAGAATGACTTGGGTGAGATATGTTAAAAAAAAAATTGGGAAATAAGAGTCAAAATTTGAAAAAAGTTGAAGTATTTTTTTTTCATGTACAATAAAGTTTCCCATCTAGTTTAGTTTAAAAGTACTAAATTAGAAATGTGGTTTTTGGTAAAAATACCCTACTGGAACTTTTAATTAAAAGAAAAGCTAGAAGTGGTACATTTAGTTCAGTTTGATTTAATTAATATTATTTGTAAGAAAGAAGAATAAGATAGGCAAATTCAATTATGAAAGAGTATATGCACTTTCAAGTGAAAACTTTTTCCTAATAGAAAATCTGGATTTGAAGGATTTGTTATTAATATAATCGAATCC
Source organism: Sinopyrophorus schimmeli (assembly GCA_036325965.1). Lineage (NCBI taxonomy): Eukaryota > Metazoa > Arthropoda > Insecta > Coleoptera > Elateridae > Sinopyrophorus > Sinopyrophorus schimmeli. The sequence goes on along the minus strand of JARFIZ010000060.1, from coordinate 220,024 downwards.
AATTAACACGAAGATGTGCGCATTCGAGCGAAAAGTGGCACATTTCCGAGCGAGGGAGGCAAATGAAGCGCGACGCGGAGCGGCGCGCTTCATTTTCCCGAGATCGGAATGTGCCACTTTGAGCTCGAATGCGCACACTCCGCTTTTCGCCACGATTAACAATGATCAATTTACTTTAAAAAAAATTCAAGAAATTCTAAAAACGTATTGGGTTCTCAAAATGTCTCCTTTAGGCTTCGCTTATTTTTCATAATTTTTCACTTTTTTCATTTTCAATTAACCGAATTTTCGATTATCCGAATGAGATGCAACAATAGTTTTGTCCGGATAACCGAGTTTCCACTGTATTTGCTTATACAATTAGGAATAAAATCTTTTCCCCGTCATTAAAAGACCGCGACGCCATCCAAAAATAACGAAATGATAATTCTCCAAGTTCGTTTACGTTGAATTGTAAAATAATACTTCAAAGGTCGACCTGAAAGATGAAAGGAAATCAATTACGATAAAATTTCAGTTCTTTTATAAGTTAACGGTGTTTGATCTTTTTTGCCGCTAACAATTGAAGCAGAATCAGAGCTAAGGCTCTGATGGGAAAATGATTGCTGATTGCGACACCCTCGAGACTTGGCATTCCGTATTCCGTTGTTCGCTTATTTATTTATCTGCTGTAGTTTACTTCTAAACTAACAAAATCCGTGCAGTTGCCAAAAGGGAAACAGATATTGAACTGCGTCCGCACTGCATCTCGCCGGCACGTCTTTTACTTTTTAATCAAGTATCTATAAAAGGCGGAAAATTTATATTTTAAAAGCTTGCTCTGGTGTTACCACGCCGTAAATTATTCGCAAGAAATATATTTCGACATCGAAACGAGGGCTCGCGCTTCCGGTTATCATGTCGTGCATTACATCTACACCGCATATTGGTTTAATGATTGAAATACAAATTGCAGATTGATTGAAAATTTAACTTTGTATCAAATATCGTTGTTATGTTAAATTGAAATGTGAAAATTGTGATTATAAATTAATATTTGTTCCCTTTGACAAATAAATATAGATATGTGGTTTCTGTCTAAAAAAATTGATTTTGTTTTTAAACGTTATATGAGTTAGAAATTTTCAGAAAAATATATTTTGGTATTATCTGCTGAGGTGGGACTAAAGTGATCGATTTCCCATGTCAGAATAGAGTATAGTTTTGTCGTTTCTTTGTGCACGTGTCTGTAAAGTGCATATTTTCGCTATTCACTCTTCCACTTTTTTCCCTTTCCATATTCTAAAACACTACAGTGCGTTTTAGTATTTACTGCGAGTGTGGTGAAAGCGTCATAATCCAAGCCTATGGAAAACCTTGGCTTTACGCATACGTATCGAAAATATCTATTTCAGTACATCTAAGTTTTAAACAATCATAATAATAATTAATTAAATTGCAGTAGTTACTATTCAATAGCTTCATAGCTATTAACAGACATAATTTTTCTTAACCCTCCGCGTACTAGGTGACTAAATGTCACATGCCATACTATAGATGTTTGAAAGACTCATGAACATTGCGCGACGAACCAAAACACGCAGGGTTACCCTTTCTACACAGGAAACTACCTGCTCTTCAACCTTGAAACATTCGCTTTAATATGGGTTTATTTTTATCCTTGCTATCGTGGGGTGAAGATCTTGCATAGTAGTTTATTTACATTTCTTCTATCGATTTTTTTTTTTGGCTTAGTTTATTTAAAAACAATTTGTATTTTTCAAGACAATTCCATTTTAACTTCAGTATAACTTTTTGCTTTGGGTAGTATATTTTCACCATTTATCACACTAAATTGAATTTTTTGATTTGCAAGAGTTAAGCATAAAGTAAACAAATTTAATAAGTACGAAGATGTGCACATTCGAGCGAAAAGTGGCACATTTCCGAGCGAGGGAAGCAAATGAAGCGCGACGCGGAGCGGCGCGCTTCATTTTCTCGAGATCGGAATGTGCCACTTTGAGCTCGAATGTGCACACTCGGGTTTAAGCACGATTTACAATAATTTAGACCAATATAAATCAGTTAAATAATTTTAATCGTTCTCTCTCGCTCACATTGACCAGATTGTCCTATCTTTTCGCTCCCTTCCACTCATTGCTATGGTAAATACATTTTTTGAATATAAAATCGATATTTACTTAGATAAATTAAAATTTTTGATTTCAAAGAGCGGACGGTAAATTATACTAATGTAATAAATACGAGGATGTGCGCATTCGAGCGAAAAGTGGCACATTTCCGAGCGAGGGAAGCAAATGAAGCGCGACGCGGAGCGGCGCGCTTCATTTTCGCGAGATCGGAATGTGCCACTTTGAGCTCGAATGTGCACACTCCGTTTTAAGCATGATTAACAATAATTTTGTTAACGAAAAATTAGTAAATAATTTTTATCGTTCCCTCTCACTCGTACTTGTGAGTTTGTTGTATTTTTTCGCTCGCTCCCACTCATTGGTATGGTAAAAAAATGTTTTTTAACATATAATTGTTATTTACAGAATAAAATTTTCTATTTCAAAATTTTAAAATATCTATTTATGTATTTTTTAAAAATTACTAATATATATTTGATTATTCAGTGCAGCCCTATTTTGTATTTATTTTTCTGCTTTAAAATAATCTCATCTTCAAATTAAACGACTAAAAAAATAAAAGGCCCCCTTGAAGCCGTAGATTTTAGCTGTTCGCCGCAGATCGCAACAGAATTCCTTTTATCGTCTCTGTCCCGACCTAGAATTTTGAGGCAAATCACAAAGCGAAATACAATAAAAAATGTGAAAATGATACAAAGCATCGGGCTGCGTTTTAATAAAAAATGCAATCGCGTTTCAAATCAAACAATGTCACCACAAGGCACGCATTTACAAAATTTTTTATAAAAGCGATTCCATGGAAGGATAAAAGCCATTTTTGTTTGATATAAAAAATTTGTCTAAAGTGACAGACAGATCTTACAAAGCTAAACAGGAGAATGACAAAGCGACATGAAATTTAAAAGTGAAGCGGAAATCGGAAATATGCGTGTGACAAATGGGATTCGCGACAAGCGCAGCTTCAGCACTCAAAGTGAAAAGAGTTATGCATAAGCTTTTTGTAACGCACACACATCGAAAGCTCCAACCAGCCAATGATGCCGCTACCTTTAGTGGAACATCTAAAATTAGCTAGTCGCCGCTTTATAAAATATGTATAGTCTATAAAAACTGTGCTATGTGCATGTCCAAAGTAGGTACAGCATTTTTACTACGCATAATTTTAGCTTTATTGCTAGTATTTCAAAGAGAATTTCCATATCATTTTGTATAACAATGTTTTTTTCAGATATCTAATTTTCTTTTATCATCGTCCCGACCGAAGTTAATAAAGCGACCATTTTTAATAAGGAATACATATTGTAGCCATTTCGGTACTTAAACCATGTCAGGTAGCAATTAACGAATAACTACCCATGTCTAAAACATTACTCATTTTGACAGGCAGACGACATTAATGTAAGACGATCTTGCTGTAGCTTTAAAATTAATGTTCGACAAATTAAATTCTGTGTCTAAACCGTAGGTATATAAAGCTATAGTTATTAGTCATATCAACCATATTGACATTAACATTGCTCCTTATACGATTTGCAAAAATAATCCTACGGAAGCCAAATTGATATGATTAATGATATTTACTTATTTACATATGTAAGTATATATCGAATTCCCAAAGTAGTTGCATATTGTTTATTTGTATTCAAAAATTAATTTGTTTAAATAAATAAAAAAGTGTTATTGTACAGAGAGTTGGGATCAAATTGGAACAAAAAATGGTCAATACAAATCTTATAAAAATCACTTAAAAATAGCAATAACAGTACAATCTCAGACTCTTACGAATTTTAACATTTTTGATCTTCGCTCAACCCCAAGCCCCAAATGAATTATTTCAGGTTAATATTGAGAATAGTGATGAGCAAAATTGGTCTTGTTCTTGCAGTCTTGGTCTTGCATATTTGCAAGACCAAGACCAAGGCCAAGATTGTCTTTATGCTAGCAAGAACTTGGTCTTGTTCTTGTTTTGCTCATGACTAATTGAGAATCTTAGATTATTGATTTTAAATCAAAATTGGAAAGCAAAGTTTTATCTAGAATTAATAACCAATGTTATTACTTTTATAGAGTGTGAAGCAAGGCAAAATGGCCCTATTGGTAAATTTAGAAAAGTTCAGAACCGTGTGGTACTAGCAACTGGAGTTGATTTAGCTACCATACCAAGAATTGCTCGAGAAAAGATTTTACCTGAGTGTATCACCGAAGAGACCACGATCGGTCGAGCCTATCGTGCATCTCTTTATTCCGAACGCGTTTCTTTTCTAGTTTGCCCCCCATAGACAAATTTTTCATATATCATGCCCGATTCGACGTGTAGTACATAATTGCACTTAAAAAAAATTAACAATATTAAACAAACATTGCAAGAAATAGTATTTAGGCCAATACATACACAATTTGTCATGTCTAAATTTTATTCCCCTTAACAAAGATTTTTTTTTATACATCGACCCTCTGATGCCTTGAGCCATATCACTTTAATTTTTATTAATGTTTGTTAGTAATTTGACTACCATGTAAGACTTTTATAATAAGATTTTCTTTTAACATAAAGTCTTTAATGTCCAAACATTCTTTTTAGCACCCCCTCCCCTATAACTTTGGACAATACCAAAATCTTCATACTGCCACTAATAAAAAAAAAACATAAGGCCCCACGTATCCAGCGGTCACTGTACATAAACAACACTTAGTTAGGTTTATGATGATTACTTCAGTTGTATAATTTGGAATGAAGTGACTTTTTTATAAAATTTATTTCCTTCCTTAGTGATATGTTTTTGGTTCATTAAATCATCTTTAAATAGCACAATAAAAACATTCAAATATTCTCTTAAATCATAGCTTAAACTAAAACGACCCAAATATGCAAAATTTAACACTAGAATTGTTTGCATTCACAAACAACTTAAGGGATATTTCTTTTTTTTTGTTAAGTTTGTGCGTTCGATAAAAAATATATTATTCAAATTGCTTACTATTAATTGCAAGTGCCTGCTTATATAAACGAACATCTTTTAAATTATAAAAATATTTTGGTATTGTACAAAATCATTTAAAATATTTCATTAAAAAATAATGTGATTTTGGACCTTGTTAATATCTTAGCTAGTTTTTTAACCCTTTTTAGACCAATCAATTACACAAAAATTAATTGAATAATTTTGATCGTTCCCTCTCACTCGCATTGACAAGATTATCGTATCTTTTCGCTCCCTTCCACACATTGCTATGGTAAATACATTTTTTGAGTATAAAATCGATATTTACTAAATTGAATTAAAAATTTTGATTTGAAGGAGCGCACGGTAAATTATACTAATATAATAAACACGAGGATGTGCGCATTTGAGCGAAAAGTGGCACATTTCCGAGCGAGGGAAGCAAATAAAGCGCGACGCGGAGCGGCGCGCTTCATTTTCCCGAGATCGAAATGTGCCACTTTGAGCTCGAATGTGCACACTCGGTTTTAAGCACGATTTACAATAATTTAGACCAATATAGATCAGTTAAATAATTTTAATAGTTCTCTCTCGCTCGCATAGACCAGATTGTCCTATCTTTTCGCTCCCTTCCACTCATTGCTATGGTAAATAAATTTTTCCAACATAAAAGCGATATTTATCACACTAAATTGAATTTTTGGATTTCAAAGGGTTAAGTATAAAGTAGACACACCTAATAAATACGAAGATGTGCGCATTCGAGCGAAAAGTGGCACATTTCCGAGCGAGAGGCAAATGAAGCGCGACGCGGAGCGGCGCGCTTCATTTTCCCGAGATCGGAATGTGCCACTTTGAGCTCGAATGTGCACACTCGGTTATAAGCTCGATTACCAAACGTCCCGTTTTAACGAAAAAAAAATTGTTCTCGTTAGTTGTACCCCACCTAGTACACGGAAGGTCAAGCAAAATTATGCATTGAGCTTTGATTACTTACTAAACACAAAAAGATATCGCTTTTACCCACTAGAAAGAACCAAAAACATATCTTATCAGTGCAAAGCAACTATAAAACATGAACAAGCAATCAACTACTGCAATTCTATTTTCTTTAAAGGCAGCAACAAGCGATAATTTAAAATTAGACCCAGAAAAGAAAATAAATCCAAATTATAAGATCAAAATGCGATTAACTAAAGTAAACAAAGCAAATATACTTAATTATCCAACATCTTTCCACTTCGAGACAAGCGAGTGCGTCTACGCCATGTGTGTAATAAATACGGAACAAACAATATTCATTATTTAGGGTCGGGTAGATTAGTTTACCTTGCGTTTACCGTTACTGTTTACAACGGGAAAGTCTGTTCGGGTCCCGCATAACCGCACGAGTAAATATAGGAATTTATAGTGCTGTTTGTTGGTTCTTTCTCGAAATTGGGCTACATATATTTCAAACCTACATGGAAATTTGCTGTTTCCATGCAACAAAACCAAATAGTCTCTTATCTAATCTAAACTATTGCATTTTCGGCATGAAAAGCGGCAACGTTCTTCGGAGCCGGTTCCGAACAAAATTCTGGATACTTCATAAATTGCGATTTTCCGCAAAAGTCGATCTTAAACTACAAGTACATAGTATTTATATTTTATGACTGCGATCTTGAATTATTGGAACGAGTTCTTAGACCAATAAATTACCAGATTTATTGTACTCCACGGAAACCACTTTAGACTTTATTACGTTGGTAATCTGATCATTTGTTCAGATCAGCCTAATGCGTTGTTTTCTTTCAGCTCGTTTTGTGTTTCTATAAGCTACTTACACAACACTCCCGTAATAAACCCGGACTCGCCAGAATAAGTACGAGAAATATCTTCACATTTAATTCCGATCGGGGGCTTTTCTCCGTTAGAATTTCCACCTAAAAAATTTAAATAAGTAATAAAGGCAAATACTCATCATTATCATCGACTTTGGCAGTGATTAAATAGTAAACGTTTAACAGTACCTTTTCCCATTAGAAATCTATTGGAAATCATAAGGGCTACAGCAATAACAGTATGTAATACAGGGTGTGTATAAAATGTCCCAAAAGCTTCGTTCAGTTCTAAATTGAAAATCTCATCAGTGTTAAAACGTTGTAGTTTGCTTCATATGATTTCACGACGCTCTGAAAGTATGTACATTGGTCCTTAAATTGGTGTTAGTTTCAATAGCTGTCGTTAGAGATAGCTGCAATTGAGAATAACAAAAATAATCTTCGTTTGACTTCTAAGTTTGTTTTTAAAATTCCTTCATTAACATATTTTTACAAAAATTTATTTGGAAATATTATAAAATAAACTTACCATGTCAATTATATGCACTACTGTCAAAATTTGACATTTATATAGTGATTTCGACGAAAAAGTTTTACCACCAATTTATGGTGGAAAACTTAAAAGTTCTACCGATATTTAGTTGCTTTATTACCCAGCTCACTTCATTTGATAATGCTTTAGAATGCATTATTGAATATAAGGGGCGTATCTAAAAGCATTAATATGATTTAAAAATTTAAAATGGCGCCTCAAACCCCTCCACTGTTTCGGTACAAACGAAACACTAGCGCCCTCTTATTTTGAAAAACCATTTGTGTACATGTAGTTTGTTCTCCTTATGTAGTCTTCATAGTTAATATTTTCGATTTAAAACTTTTAGAAGAATGTCGTTGGATGTAGCTTTTTCGCCAAATTATGCACACCCTGTATTTCTTTGTCAACCTAAAACCACCCCGTTTAATTTCGATCGAAATGACCATACAAAAATCTAAATATGTATGTCATAAGTAATAAAAGCAGAAACTAATCATTATAATTTATAATTTTTACGAAAAACTCATTTGGCAATGTTATAAAATAAACTTACCATTTCGATTATAAGCACTACTGTCAAAATTTGACTATTATATAGTTGTTTCAACAAAAAAGTTTTACCACCCATTTAATATTTAATATAATTTTAAACTTAAACTGCCGCCTCAAACCCCTCCACTGTTTCGATACAAACGAAACACTAGCGCCCTCTTATTTTGAAAAGCCATTTGTGTACATGGAGTTCGTTCTCCTTATGTAGTCTCCATAAATAAGATTTTCGATTTAAAACTCTTAGAAGAATGTCGCTGGATGTAGCTTTTTCACCAAATTATGCACACCCTGTATTTCTTTGTCAACCTAAAATTACCTCGTCTAATTACCATCCAAAAATCTAAATATGTAAGTAATATAAGCAAAAACTGATCATTATTATCATCGACTTTGATACCAATTCGATGGTAATTGCTTAACAATAATTTCTACCATTAAAAATCAAAGGAAAGTGATAGAACAAGAATATTATGTAATATTTCTTTGTCAGCCTAAAACCACCCCGTTCGAGAATTCTCTTAGCATTAACCATCCAAAAATTTAAATAAGTAATAAACGCACAGCAATTAATTTATCGAACGCAAATATCGTTGCCAAATTGTAGAATTGAAAGAGGTGTACCTAAGTTGTATATGAAATGAAATAAGCACAATTGTATCAGTGATTTATGGAATAGAAGTTGCTCTCTCGTTTTATTACAAATTCCTTTTCACTGTTCCGCTCATAAATTAAATTCTGAAATAGTCACTTATAAACAAAAATGACTAGCACAGCCACATGCATTATGCAAATTCACATCTTGAAGTTATTTTAGAGCGCAGCTTTGTTATCTAATTTTATATATATGTTAGTGTGCGACTCAAGAATCGCAAGGTTAGCATTTTATTTTGAATAAAATCAATGTAGATAAAGCAATAGAGGCGAAGATTTATGGTAGAACAATATACGAGCCGAAAATTACCATCCAAAGGTAGGATTAATATACCACAGATGAAATCAGCAAGTTTCAACAGATCGGATCAATAAAAGCTGAATTGGTCCAAGAAAAGCTCGAAAGCAGCATTAATTTGAATCAGTTAGTTTTTGTCTCAAATACATTAGGGTTCTGCACATTCATTTCGTTTTTTTCGATAACCAACCTTTTATTTGAGCGCAATAAAAGAACCTAGAACTGCTTTCACATTTATTACCAATTTTAATCGTGGCCATTTCTCCTATAAAATTCGTTCTTCAAGTTTCTTCCGCCACTTTCGTAAAATACACTTACAGTGGAAACTCTGTTATCCGGACTAATTAATGTTGCAGCTCATCCGGATAATTGAAAAAAAAAAACAATTTTACCTTGTTATATTTACAAAAAAAACGAAACAAATAAGTATTAATTATAAAATCAACAGTAAAAAATACCAAATAGAATCATAAAATGTTTAGGTAAAATTAAAAGTAAATTGATCATTGTTAATCGTGGCGAAAAGCAGAGTGAGCACATTTGAGCTCAAAGTGGCACATTCCGATCTCGGGAAAATGAAGCGCGCCGCTCCGCATCGCGCTTCATTTGCCTCCCTCGCTCGGAAATGTGCCACTTTTCGCTCGAATGTGCACACTCAGTTTTAAGCTCCATTACCAAACGTCCCGTTTTAACAAAAAAAAAATGTTCACGCTACTTATACCCCACCTAGTAACTGAGGTCCGGATAATCGAGGTTTTACTGTATTAAGTCCTACAATAATTAATTTCGTCGTAAAAAGTGTAATGCATCTGCAATTCTATTATAGTTCATAACTGCACTGGGCAGGTGGGTGCGACAATTGGTAATTAAAGAACGATCTCTCTGTTCTAGCCTACATTTTAATTAATTTAATTAAATTTTGTTACATAAGCGCTTTTCGTTCGGAAGCAGAATTGTACAACAGCAAACTAATGAAATACGTTTTGTGTCGCAATTGCGCCCAATTTATGAGAGATCTTACCGGTAAGTCGGTTTTGTGACTGAAAAAAAATCGGCAAAAGTATTATCGGAATTAATTCCTACCCAAAACCGTGAAAATTTTTAAGTGTCGTTAATATGCCGTTAATTTTAATCCGAGCATCAGCTGTTGTTGCCGTTTTATTGTTTGAAACAAGGTTTTTAAGAAGTAAGCCGTTTCGTAATAATAATCGCAATAAAAACGAAGCTAGAATAGAATTAAATTAAAATATTTGACAATTGAGAAGTTTTTTGAATAACTTACAAATCCGACGGAAAGTTTTAGTCGACTATTACAACAGAATTTTACTAAACTCTGATTAGATTAGGGAAAATAAGCCTCTGAAATTTGTACGAATACCTCTAATCGTTTTAACAAAATCTCACGTTTAATCTAGCTATAAAATAATCGCGTTATTATGGGCATTAGAACTTCTGCTGTTCGGTAAATTAAATGTATTAGGTCTTTTAGATATTTCACTGCAAAGCGCCGGACAAACACATAATGTGTGCAAACACTCACTTTTTCATTTAATCTTATTTTTCTCTTTCTTTTGAAATCGAGCTTTTAATAAAGCTCAGAATAGCACAAATCTATTAATGGATAAACAAATATTCATTTAATGTAAAGATGAAAATTTTTTAAATGCAGTTCTCAAAATACGGCTCGTGGACCAAAAGATATTAATCTCATGATTAAAGAATTGTAAACCATTGACGATTTTCAGAAAATATAAACCGTTCAATTTAGTTCTTTTGAACATTGTTGATATTACTAAAAGAGTTTAAATAATACTTCTTTTGGTCTGACTTTAATTCTCCTTATGTGTAATTTCAATAAATTCACTCAATTTCCCATAAAAAATCAATAAGTAAAACGTTTTATAAGAGCAATAATTAATAACAGTTTTATTAACAAAAGTTTACTATCATCAATTCTATTCCTAAGCTTAATTTTAAAAATTGCATTCGCATGCCATCTTTTGGAAAATGCTATTTCTATAAGTTGGGGCACGAACCTACAGTTTTTGATTAGTACAAAAATATTTAAAACTTGTTCAAGTTTTATTTTTATGAAATCTCTCACCCTTACGGTCACTTTGCAAGAATATTGTTCAAAAATAAATTAATTCGAAGTCATATATGGAGTGTAACATAATTTTCCAGTTGGTCCGTACAATATTTTGAAAATTAGCATTTGGTGCTTGAACAAAAAAATTGGTAGCTCCTGATATATTTTTGCAGTATAAATTTCGATTTAAAAAAAGTATTTTCAAATATTTCCCTACTTTTTACAATGATCGAGTTGCGTCTTTAACTTCGTTATATACATGTACGTAAGTACGTAGTAATTCAACATTAGACATATTGCTTATGACAAGTATATCTACAAATTTACTACCCGCTTAGTAGTCAAGTTTACCCCGTCACATCTGAATAAGGCAGTTATCTCACGGTAGTTTCATGATGTTCGTGTCTGATGTTATCAAGGCTAGCAGCTTTATGTACAAATCAAATTACAATTTGATAACAATTTCCTAATTATATTCCTTCCGAAGCAGATTCTTCTTAGCGAACGATGTAATTTATGTCCAAATGACACATTAGATTGGCCATCAATAAAACTAAAATTCAATAGTAAAATACAAATTGATATCTCTAACGTAAGAAGTACAATAACTCACCCCTTACATATTTAGTTGGTAAGAAAGGAATTTTGATTTTTACAAATCGATGGCGTTACAATTTTTTTTAATCACTCCGTAAAATGCTATATTTTTTTCTATTTAACAGTTGTTAATAGTGCCTCCTAACATACTTTAGAAACTAATTATTTGGTGTTTGGAACTTGTTAAGAAGCGGGTTCCACATGAAAGCCAAAAACGCTGCCAAATAAAAACGTTTTTCTAACAGCTTTGAAATAGCAAGCCTATGGTTTCTTAGGCCTATCTAAAGCCAAAAAGGCTGCCAAATCCGAATCTGAATAGTTTTTAAAGATCCGTCCACAAATAACGGCGCTACAATTTTTTTAAAGTTCAAAATTGTGCAAAAAAGTGGACCTAAAATTGCAATTTTTAATTTTCGAAAAATTTACGTTGCGTGCTATACCTATTTTACATGTATCTTATGTAAAAAAGTCCGAAAATTTCGAATCCGTCTCGCTTGTAATGATTGCATCGAAAATAAGGGCGCTACGATTTTTTTTGTAAATTAAGGTGTATTTTATTTATTTATTTAGTTTTATCGAAAATTTTTATTTTAGAGCGAGAGCGCCAGGATTTGATACCGGCTATAGTTACTAGGGGTACGTAGGAACATCCCCTTGCAATATAAAGCAATTCTATTTTTTTCATTTTTTGCCAAAAAAACATGGGTTAAAACCCATGGTTTTTCAAAATGGAAAACGGTTTTTCAAAGCTATGAAATAGCACGCCTATGGTTTCTTAGGCCTATCCGAATCCAATTAGGCTGCCAAATCCGAATCTGCATAGTTTTTAAAGATCCGTCCACAAATAACGGCGCTACATTGTTTTTAAAGTTCAAAATTGTGCCAAAATGAGGCACAAAATTGCAATCAAATTTTTTTTTCAAAATTATTTAAATATAACGCAAGGGCTGTTTAGAAGAGACCTTAGGATGCATTTTACTCCAAATATGTTTTGTTGTAGCTTGCCTTATAAGCGCGCAAATAAATTAATTATTGTTTTCAATAGTTGTCACCATTTACAACACAGCCCAAATTTTTTTTCTAAATTATTAAAATCTAACAATAGGACTGTTTAATTGAGACTTTCGGGAGCATTTTATATATACATCAATTTGTTGTACTTCCACTAATAAGCCCAGAAAAAATTAATAACTTTTCTACCTGTTCTAAATTATTATTAAAAAAGCAAAAAAATATTTTTTAAAATTTAATAAAACTAATGGTAGGGCTGTTTAATTGGTACTTTTGGGAACATTTTATATATACATCAATTTGTTGTAACTCCACTAATAAGCCCAGAAAAAATTAATAACTTTTCTACCTGTTCTAAATTATTATTAAAAAAGCAAAAAAATATTTTTTAGAATTTAATAAAACTAATGCTAGGGCTGTTTAATTGGTACTTTCGGGGGCATTTTATATATACATCAATTTGTTGTAACTCCACTAATAAGCCCAGAAAAAATTAATAACTTTTCTATCTGTTCTAAATTATTATTAAAAAAGCAAAAAAATATTTCTTGGAATTTAATAAAACTAATGCTAGGGCTGTTTAATTGGTACTTTCGGAAGCATTTTATATATTCATCAATTTGTTGTAACTCCATTAATAACCCCAGAAAAAATTAATAACTTTTCTACCTGTTCTAAATTATTATAAAAGCGAGGGCGCCACGAAATGACACCGGATATAGTTGCTAGGGGTACGTAGGAACACCCCCTTGCAATATAAAGCAATTCTATTTTTTTCCAAAAAAACATGGACTAAAATCCATGTTTTTTCAAAAAGAAACACGTTTTTCTCAATGCTTTGAAATAGCACGCCTATGGTTTTCTCACAATCAGAGTTGTTTTTTTTCAAATAATAGAACAGTCACTTATGTATTTTTAAATACAATTTTTTGTAAAAATAAAAATACATATAGAGTTGTTGATTCCATACATTTCTTTCCATATATAAACTGCAATTTTAATTAAGTTATTAGAAGCACAATTAAATATAAAAGCGGTTAATGCAATAATTTGCAATTTCATTTAAAAACAATTCAAAATTATGTTCTACTTTAAAAATGAGATAATCTTCACTGACAACGACCAGTAGCTAATTAGGATTAGGTAACTGTGATGTTGCACTAATCTTTTAAAAAAATCCACACCCAATTAGCATCAGCGAAAGCGTTAATTTTGAAAATGTACAATTCCCAGTATTTATGCAGATGAATAAAACCAAAACTTCAAAAGCATAGAATTGTTTAAACTCCGGTAACCGATCAGAAGTGCACTTGAAACTTTTTAAACACTTTATAAAACTAGGAAATATAAAAGCGAGCCGAGTAAAGAACACGTAGCACATTTTTACTCGATCCCAAAGTTGAAAACTAAACAAGTGACTTTTATCTAAGAAAATATGAATATTACGTCTGGAAGAAGCGCCTTGGAGACTAGAATATGCAATAATAATACCCAGAGTCTTGGAAGAAACGAATTTTTGAAATACTCACGCTCTGCCGATTATAATAACGATAATTTTGGGATTAAGAACGGAAGTTACTAAAACACATCTCCATACATATTCATGATCCGCCACAAAAGTTATCTAAGAAATTGTCCTTTGTGGCCGGCTCACGAAAATCCGGCTGCTATCTTTGATAATTAATGTTCGCCAGACTCGCGGCGAGTGCAAACCTTTTAAAACGGAAATAAAGCGTTAAAATTTGTTTTTATTCAAATCGGGTTTAGGTTTTCTTGAATGGCTTCGCGCGACTCGTTACCGAGCCGAAGCATAATGCAAACTAGAAAATAATTGGGCGACCGAGAATGCGATAAAAGTTATCGTAATAGATTCTGGTCGCTTTGTGAAAATTATACAGTATGTCTGAAATAATACGTCTGGGGCGCGAGAAGGCTCGAATAACAAGTTCCTTTCACCGACTTGTAATCCAATTATGTTTCAAAAACAACAGCTTTTTCTGCGTACCTACAAGTATGGCATATTTCAGTTATAAACACGCAAAAAGGTAATTTAGAGTTATATTGTTGTTCTTCGTCTATTTTCAGACAAGCCGCGTTTTATGCTAAAAATGTGCTAAGTAATTATAAAATTTTACGCACAATATCATTTGACAAGCTCAAAATTTTATTTATGGTGGTCATAAATTACATACAAATCCGTTTCTTTTTTTTCAAATATTAATAATCAGAAATCTGCATATTTGGAAAAGTTTAACAAAAAAACTCTCAATAACTTAATTAATTTTTTTTAACTCTTTCCCATTCTTCGTTAGTCAAATAATAATAATCATTTATCTTATGGATACTAAAAGGTTTATAGGAAGAGCTCCGAAAATGTTCGAAAAATGTGTTTACAATACCAATGAGTGCAATGGAGCGAAAAGATACGACAATTATGTAGTTGGGAGCGAGAAAGAACGATTAAAATTATTCAAATAATTTTCGTTTAATTTATTGGCCTAAATTAATGTGAATCACGCTTAAAACCGAGTGTGCACATTCGAGCTCAAAGTGGCACATTCCGATCTCGGGAAAATGAAGCGCGCCGCTCCGCGTCGCGCTTCATTTGCTTCTCTCGCTCGGAAATGTGCCACTTTTCGCTCGAATGCGCACATCTTCGTGTTTATTACATTAGTATAATTTACCATAAGCTCCTTCGAATCAAAAATTTTAATTTAATTTACTAAATATCGATTCTATATTCAAAAAATGTATTTACCATAGTAATGAGTGGAAGGGAGCGAAAAGATACGAGAATCTTATAAGTGGGAGTGAGAAGTAACGATAAAAATTATGTGACTGATTTTTGCGTTTAATTTATTGGCCTAAATTATTGTGAATCGTGCTTAAAACCGAGTGTGGACATTCGAGCTCAAAGTGGCACACTCCGATCTCGGAAAAATAAAGCGCGCCGCTCCGCGTCGCGCTTCATTTGCCTCCCTCGCTCGGAAATGTTCCACTTATCGCTCGAATGCGCACATCCTCGTATTTATTACATTAATATAATTTACCATAAGCTCCTTCGAATCAAAAATTTTAATTTAATTTAATAAATATCGATTCTATATTCAAAAAATGTATTTACCATAGTAATGAGTGGAAGGGAGCGAAAAGATACGAGAATCTCATAAGTGGGAGTGAACGGTAACGATAAAAATTATGTGACTGATTTTTGCGTTTAATTTATTGGCTTAAATTATTGTGAATTGTGCTTAAAACCGAGTGTGCACATTCGAGCTCTAAGTGGCACATTCCGATCTCGGAATAGCGCGCCGCCCGCGTCGCGCTTCATTTGCCTCCCTCGCTCGGAAATGTGCCACTTTTCGCTCGAATGCGCACATCTTTATATTTATTGGATTTGGCAACATTAACCTTCTCTCTTCCGAATTATAAATTTAAATTCAATTTAGAAAATATCGATTTTATGTTTGGAAAACATATTTACCATAGCAATGTATGGAAGGGAGCGAAGAGATACGATAATCTCGTCAGGGCGAGTGAGAGGAAACGATTAAACTTATTCGTATGCACGTTTTGTCTTGTTTTTGATTTACATAATTTCCGTTACAAAAAGTTATGAATTGAATTTACACGGTTTTCTCCGGAACCTATGTACCGTGTAAATTAAGAGTAGATAGGTGCAAAAATTAGATTTTTCCGGAAAGCGTAGTAACATATATGAAGTTTGGAAACCACTTGTCTAGCTATATACAAGTACAACATAACATATGGTTATATTTGATTTAGTTAGGTCAAAGAAGTATAACTTCTTACCCAGCAGTTATTTTTAATAACTTTTAATTATTTAAAAAAATCGTTGAAGTTATATTTTACATAAGAAGAGTATTTGGAGTCGAAGCCAAAAAAATGACAAATATGGTTTCTGGTAGAAATTAGGTTCTGCAACTATTATTTAATTTTTTCTAAAGTAGGTGGTCGTTAGGCACAGGTTTTACTGTACCAAGTAATTTGTTCCTAAAGTAACTTAAAAGCCATTACTGTCAACTGTCAAAAGTAAAAAATTATACCATTGAGGTATTAAAAAAGCGATTTGGGCAAACCGAAATTACTTCCTTGCCAACCCCCTAGTTATATAATCAAAATCGTTTTTGCAAAGTAAAACGAGTCAATTTAGAGAATTAAACGAATAGAATCTGTTGCAAGTAAACTTTTCACTGCCGAAGTTAGGAGATAATTACTGTTTTATTCTGTTTTCATTCTTCGAATGCACATGCTAGTAGTCGGTTTAACAAAAAGCCCTGCTAGTTTTTCAGTCTAGTAACTCGATTAACAAGTTTGCAGTTAATTTAACGGTGCCTAATTCATTACTGTAAGAGTTAGTCTAATCGAGTTCTAGGTAAGGATCTTTCAATGGTAAGTGCGCTTACATTGCCCTTATACGGCGGCCGTACGTTATTCTGCTTCGCTTTCTACTATTAACTGAGCTCCCTCAGGACCATGTTTTAAGCCCCGTTATTATCTTGAAACCTTGTTTCAGTTTAATTGAAATTATTTTAATTATGCTTAATGAAGGGTGAAAGATGCTAAGTTTTTTATTTAGCTCCGCAAACGACGACTCTTTATTGCTGATGAAATTTGTTGGCTTCAACTATCTTCCAAAGACGTTAATTTTTTGCGAAGAAAACTTTAAAATATATTTTACAGAAGTAATTCTCATCCTGCATGGAAAACAACAAAAACCATATGTAATATCAAACAACTGAAATAATAGTTTAATATTTTCAAGATATAATTTAGGTCCAATAAAATGTTAGGGTAAACTCTACTCAGTGATACTTTTTTTTGTTATATAAAAAATTGCCCTCTGAAACGTTTTTCTTAAGTTAACATAGAAGTGTACCACTAGTTAATACGTTTAGCGGACAGTAGCTGGCGCTACTTATTTTCATATTACAGACTGAAAGTAATAGTTGCTATTCTTATTTTCTACCACTTTTACTAACTTTAATTTTTCGTCGACAATATTTGATAAACAGATATTTAAAGATATCAGACGTACAAGGATTGGTAAAGTGATGTATACATGTAAATAAACATTAAAAGGGTTTGCGACAAAGAATTTAGTGCTGTTTATCCTCACCAGAGGCAGCATATTCGATACAAATATTATTAACCCATTTTAAGTACTTTATACGTGCATTTCTAAGTGTTGAATAGTTTATATTTAATTGTAATTTATTCAAACAATTCACAAAACTACACAAATTATTCAGCTATAAGTATTATATGAATTAATTTTTTTTAAAACCAGGAGAAACAATCAAAAATTATATTTTCGAATAGTTCTTAAGCCAGTTACGATTTTTTTTAAATCTTCAAATTTGCGTTTTATTACCATATCAACAAGCTGTCCAAATGTCACTAATTGTGAACTTGCCGTTTTGTGATTTTACATTTCAAAATATCAGTTTTATTCTAAATATTTTGTATACTTATTCTACCATTTTTTTAAATTTTGCCAAAATAAACCATTCATCAATAGCAACCTATCGTGCAAATTTGGTTAACTTTGAACTTGTAGTTTAAATGTCGTGGGGTACACTTCTTCCACCTTAAAAACAAAATATAAGATCATAGAGTTCATCTTATGATCCATGAAATATACAAATAATTTGTTGATTTAAAGAGTTGATTAATATTGATGAATCCGTTGAATGCGGGGTATGTGCGCGTCCGAGCAAAAAGTGGCACATTTCCGAGCGAGGAAGCAAATGCAATTTTTTACTTTTGACAGTAATGACTTTTAACTTATTTTGGAAACAAATTACTTGGTACAGTAAAACCTGGGCCAAACGACCATCTACTTTAGAAAAAAAATAAATAATAGCTACAGAACCTCATTTCTACCAGAAACCATATTTGTAATTTTTTTGGCTTTGACTCCAAATACTCTTCTTATGTAAAATATGACTTCAACGATTTTTTTAAATAATTAAAAGTTATTAAAAAATAACTGGCGGGTAAGAAGTTATACTTCTTTGACCTAACTAAATCAAATATAACCATATGTTCTGTTGTACTTGTATATAGCTAGACAAGTGCTTTCCAATCTTCATATATGTTACTACGCTTTCCTGAAAAATCTAATTTTTGCGCCTACCAACTCCTAATTTACACGGTACATAGGTTTCGGAGCAAACCGTGTAAATTCAATTCATAATTTTTTGTAAGCGAAACTATGTAAATCGAAAACAAGACAAAACGTGCATACGAATAAGTTTAATCGTTTCCTCTCACTTGCCCTGACGAGATTATCATATATTTTCGCTCCCTTCCACTCATTGCTATGGTAAATATGTTTTTCACACATAAAATCGATATTTGCTAAATTGAATTTAAATTTATGATTTGGAAGAGAGAAGGTTAATGTTGCCAAATCCAATAAATACAAAGATGTGCGCATTCGAGCGATAAGTGGCACATTTCCGAGCGAGGGAGGCAAATGAAGTGCGACGCGGAGCGGCGCGCTTCATTTTCCCGAGATCGGAATGTGCCACTTTGAGCTCGAATGCGCACACTCGGTTTTAAGCACGATTCACAATAGTTTAGGCCAATTAGGTAAACCAAAAAGTAGTTGAATAATTTTAATCGTTTCTTCTCGCTCGCTCTGCCGAGATGGTCGTATCTTTTCGCTCCCTTCCACTCATTGCTATGGTAAATATATTTTTCCAACATAAAATCGATATTTATCACACTAAATTGAATTTTTTGATTTGAAAGAGTTAAGCATAAAGTAAACAAATCTAATAAGTACGAAGATGAGCACATTCGAGCAAAAAGTGGCACATTTCCGAGCGAGGGAGGCAAATGAAGCGCGACGCGGAGCGGCGCGCTTCATTTTCCCGAGATCGGAATGTGCCACTTTGAGCTCGAATGTGCACACTCGGTTTTAAGCACGATTCACAATAATTAATTTACTTTTTAGACGGCACACTGTCGAATTTTCGTCTGCGCCAAAAGAAGCATAACTTCAAAAATAATAACCGCCATAACTTTGTCTGAACCAAAGTGGTACTGCGCCATTACGACGCGTCCTCAGGTTTATTTTAAAAAATAAGCCACACCATTAGGATTTTATGCCGCTTTCATTAGAATTAATTTACTATGTCTACTCACGCTTATTAAATAATTTCAAAAGGCATCGCACAAATACTTTTCATTTAACTTTTAGTTTAGGAATTTCAATGGCATGCCTTTTTTTAAATTTATTCGATCGACCAAAGTTCTTCGAAAAGGCGTTAATCTTTTTTATGCACCAAAGAAAATTGATTATTAATTACTTATGTTTTAATTAAAAGTTTTCTAGCGCCAAGTAAAATTCGTTTTAAACAAAATAAAAGTGAAATTAGATGTACATAATCATTAAACTTCGAAAAACATTAAAAGTTGGAGATTATAAGATAAGTACATAAACGATTTGACCGTTCCGGTTTTATTTTAGAGCCAAATTGGCGTTCTTTATTAAGTTGGTAAACAAACCCCAGAATTTCGTTTTAATAACGCAAACGGCCTCTCTTCGGCGTAAAGTCGAAATTGAAACGGAAACGTCAAGCTTAAAGGTGCAGTTAAAACAAAGACGTATTTGCTTTACGAGACAATTACTTTATACTTATTTCGTTACCGAAATTACGGTTTACGTAAATGCTATATGCATACGAGAAAATAACTACCCCATGCCGGCATAAATCCCTTTGCCTGCAAATAATGTAACTGCGATCAGAGATACGCCGCTGCCTTTCCGGGGTTTTAGTGTGTGTAAAACAGAGATAGCCGAATTATAAACGACTCGCTTTGTGATGCAAGTGCCTTAACTACGGAATTGTTTCATTTCTTGTGAAGAATTAAACTGTTACTTTACAAGCTTTGACGAAAGCCTCTTCGTTTAAACTTACTTTTTGTTGGGGATTTGTTCCGGTAATTGCTTATTGTGCGGCTTTGTGTTTTTATTATGACGTCTATAATGGCGAAATGCTATGGCATGCTTCGCCGATTTTATGGCAACTTCCTTTAAGTTTCCCATTTAACAAAAAAATAATTCGACACTGAAAAACGTGCAGTGTGTCGGAGGAATGTGTACTGGAACTTAACCTACTTATAAATGACCCTAAAGCGAACAAAAACATACATTTCGATTTAAATACAGCGTAAACTCTTTATAACGAACTCCTTTATAACGAAATACTCTCTATAGCGTCGATATTGCTCGACATCATGAGCCATACATTCACTGCTGTGTTGCCATTTACTCAAAAACTAAAATGCATTTTTCTCGAAATTCTTTAGATTGAGGACACATTGTATACCAACTTCTGTTGTTTACATTGGTGCCAGATATAACCCGGCCAAGTCTCAGTGCCTATTCGTCTGCCAGCCCCATTCTTACGAAGAACGTTAATCAAAGTAAGATAAAGAAAAAAGCAAGTAGTTCGTCGAGATGCTAGATTGATTTTTAATTAAATGTAAAGCCTTCAAAAAATAAGTAGTACTTAATAAGGGAATGTAGGCCAACCGTTTGCCAATACTTCCATTAATATTTCTTGCAGAAATTGATTACGTTTTGAGATTTATCTCGAGTAAGTGCCGTTCAACAATTTTTAAGATGAAACAAGAATTGAACGACGCGCCGATCCTAATATGAATTATTATCCTGTAATTGCATTTTGAAAACGGGTTCGTTAAAGGGCTTTTAAGAAATCGGCTTTTAAAAATGGGCATTTTTTAGAAGTGGCAAATTCATAAGTACTCGTGCTGCTAATTTGCAGTGGAAAATTTTCTTTCATGAGAACGTCTCTTATAAAAGTAGGGGACACAATAGCCACTTGTTATTAAAATATTTCCTTAAAGTAAATTCTATTAAAAATTTTTAAAAACGAATTGTTTAAAATTGAATTAGTTCCTATTATATTGCAATATATAAAAAGAGTAAAAAAAAATCGGAATTACCTACACATGAAGACAGATATGATTCAAAGAAAAATGTTTTTTTTTAAACCAATAAACTCAAATAAGTTTTTCATTAAATGACAGTATATTAAATTAAGTGTACCATATAAAATTTAGAAAGCGTTTTCTCAAAAGATGAGACTGCGAGTTTGTAAATTTAAATCTTGTAGAATTATTACTTTTAAGCATTGGAAAACGTTATTTAATAATATATGTGAGCAACAGCAAATTTAAAATCAATTGATTATTTCAAACATTAATTTGGTGAATTGTTTAACTTAATAATTCAGTAAAACGTTCAGATTTCCATTAAAGCAATTCAAAGAAAACTCAAATTTTTAATATGTGTTAAGATAGCGAAATGGGGTTCTATACAATTAATAAGTTTATTAATTGAAATACACCATGTGCAATATTAAAAGAGCTTTTTCCCATTCCTTTAAACAAAATACTTCATATTTTAATAAGAAAGTTAAATGTGTTCAATATAAGAAAACATATCACCGAAAACATAAAATATTTAAGGATGTATGAGACGTACAATCGGAGACAAAAGTACTGAAAATTATAATTTCGTAAATATCTACGTTTTATAGCATATCACGAAGTAAATAGTGTTAATACCAAAATAATTTATATAATTTAAAGGAAAATAGGAAATTTTAGCAATAATGGCGAATTAAGGGTGTCTGGGGGGTATGTCAAAATGCGTCAAGACGCATTCTACTAAATTTTTGTTCGTCTTGACGTATTTTGACATAGATACCAAACATTCTCAATACAACATTATTGGTAAACCATCCTATTTTCTTTTAAATTAGGTACCTACATAAATTTTTTTAGTATTCACGCTATTTATTTACTTCGTGATGTGCTATAAAACGTAGATTTCACAAATTTCTAATTATCAGTACGCTTTCTGCGCATTGTACCTCCCAAACATCGTTAAATGAGTGATTTGTTTAGATAAAAATTTTTCATTTTGAAATAAGTTAGCAAGAACTGTATTATCATGAAAATGTTATAGATCGATTGATTATTAATAATTAGTAAGGGTGAACAATGCTGGACATAAATTCGGCTCAAGTACGAACTGAAATAGAAACAATTACTTCATATTATGTCATTCAGGGTTCCTTAGTGACTTCATTTCTTTAAGCATAACGCCTAAGACTTTCCTTTATAAACACATCCCAAAAAAAAATTAAAATATCTAATGTTATTTTTTAAGCGACCTCTAAAGCCTCTTGTGCTAATCATTAATTATACCTTAACCCTTCGCATACTAGGTGAGAAAACCTAACAAGAATTTAATTCTTGCCTCCTTATTGCAATACAAATTAATTTCTTAACAAATCGCAATAATTTAGACCAATCAATTACACGAAAAATGAATTGAATAATTTTAATCGTTCCCTCTCACTTGCATTGACAAGATTATCGTATCGTCTCGCTCCCTTCCACTCATTGATATGGTAAATAAATTTTTTAAATATAAAATCGATATTAACTAAATTCAATTAAAATTTTTGATTTGAAGAAGCGCACAGTAAATTATACAAATGTAATAAACACGAGGATGTGCGCATTCGAGTGAAAAGTGGCACATTTCCGAGCGAGGGAGGCAAATGAAGCGCGACGCGTAGCGGCGCGCTTCATTTCCGAGATCGGAATGTGCCACTTGACTCGAATGCACACTCGGTTTTAAACACGATTCACGATAAAAAGACAAAATATTAGATAACATCGTTCTCCCTCACTCGTACTTATGAGTTTTTCGTATGTTTTCGCTCGCTTCCACTCATTGCCATGGTAAAAATACCATTTTCGAAAATATAATGCATATTTTAATAAATTTTTTGATTTGAAGGTAAGTTTAGTATACAAATTTTTAATAAATACGAGGATGTGCGCATTCGAGCGAAAAGTGGCACATTTCCGAGCGAGGAGGCAAATGAAGCGCGACGCGGGCGCGCGCTTCTTTTCCGAGATCGGAATGTGCCACTTTGAGCTCGAATGTGCACACTCGGTTTTAAGGTCGATTACCAAACGTCCCGTTTTAATCAAAAAAAATTGTTCACGTTTGTTATACCCCACCTAGTACACGGAAGGTTAAGGAACAAAACTGACTGTACCTATATAGATATAATATCGATTGCACCTCACATTGCATGGTTTTAGTGTCAATTTTGAAATAGTAAATAAGGTCTGCGAAGAATCGGTTTATTTAGTTTCCTGTTCCAGGAAGCTTCGAATAACGAATTAAAACGTTCGTAAAATACGTCTGAAAGTAGGAAATAAGCGGCTCACGCAATTATAAAAGTAAGCGTAATATCCGGTATTTTAAAGCCGTCTGAGGGATTAGCAGATATTTTGGACGCCCGCTAGTCACACGAACAAATAGATACACAACATGAAACATACAGTTTATCAAACAAGGGCATCGGTCACATTACTAATGCAAATCGCAGCGAGAACACGGAGTTCTATGTTTACGGTTGTTTAGGTGATTACCGCGTGGTCGAGGGCCCTTTTAACAAAACACGGTTCAACACTATCCGTTGATGTTTATACATGATATCCACTTGAATTAAACTTTTGTTAACAGTTGTACTGTTGTATGGATGTCCATTCAAAACAAAATAAACTCTTTTATTGTCGTATTGGGTGTACTATAATTCTGGCCGAAACTGAAGATATGCATATATGTATATATCAATCTTCTAAAAATAGTACACAAACCGCGTAGGGGAAACTGTTGTACCTTGGTCCTTTTGTAGCTAGGGCAACTTTATTTTTTTTTTAATATTTGCGGGCTTTCGTGGCCCATAATTTTCGATATTTCAAGTGCCACTTTGAAAGACATTAACGTAAAGTTAGCAGCAGCTGGCCAATGTACTTTGTTAATGTATGAGATCAATTGAAATTTTTAATCGAAAAAAAGTAAGTCTTTTTATATTATTTTTACTTAAATATCTTATTGATTTTTATTACGTAATAACAGATGACTCATCGCAATAGAAAGATTATTTATTAATGTTTACATAGTAGTGGATAGCTATCAAAGAAGGAAGCAATTTAATTCTTATTGAAATTGTTAAGATTTATATTGCAAAATATGTAATTTTTGAAAAATGTCATAAAGGCTGTTTCAATGCTGCATAATGCCTTATTTGTGTTTAGTGTACACCGAAAAAATAGTTAACAAAATCCTGGATAGCTATCAAAGAAGGGAGCAATTTAATTCTTATTGAAATTGTTAAGATTTATACTGCAAAATATGTAATTTTCAAAAAATGCCATACAGACCGTTTCAATGCTGGGTAATGCTTTATTTGTGTTTACTGTACACGGAATAAATAATTAAAAAAATTCTGGATAGCTATCAAAGAAGGGAGCAATTTAATTTTTATTGAAATTGTAAAGATTTATTTGCAAAATATGTAATTTTCAAAAAATGCCATGAAGGCCGTTTCAATGCTGCACAATGCTTTATTGGTATTTACTGTACACCGAAAAAATAATTTAAAAAATCCTGGATAGCTATGAAAGACGGGAGCAATTTAATTCTTATTGAAATTGTTAACATTTATACTGAAAAATATGTAATTTTCAAAAAATGCGATGAAGGCCGTTTCAATACTGGATAATGCTTTATTTGTGTTTACTGTACACCGAAAAAATAATTAAAAAAATCCTGGATAGCTATCAAAGACGGGAGCAATTTAATTTTTATTGAAATTGTTAAGATGTATTTGCAAAATATGTAATTTTCGAAAAATGCCATAAAAGCCGTTTCAATGCTGCACAATGCTTTATTTATATTTACTGTACACCAAAAAAACAATTTAACAAATCCTGGATAGCTATGAAAGACGGGAGCAATTTAATTCTTATTGAAATTGTTAACATTTATACTGCAAAATATGTAATTTTTGAAAAATGCCATAAAGGCCGTTTCAATGCTGCATAATGCTTTATTTGTGTTTACTGTACACCGAAAAAATAATTAAAAAAATCCTGGATAGCTATCAAACGCGGGAGCAATTTAATTCTTATTGAAATTGTTAAAATTTATACTGCAAAATATGTAATTTTCAAAAAATGCCATAAAGGCCGTTTCAATACTGCATAATGCTTTATTTGTGTTTGCTGTACACTGAAAAATTAATTAAAAAAATCCTGGATAGCTATCAAAGAAGGGAGCAATTTAATTTTTATTTAAATTGTTAAGATTTATTTGCAAAATATGTAATTTTCGAAAAATGCCATAAAAGCCGTTTCAGTGCTGCATAATGCTTTATTTGTCTTTACTGTACACCGAAAAAATAATTAAAAAAATGTTGGATAGCTATCAAAGAAGGGAGCAATTTAATTCTTATTGAAATTGTTAAGATTTATACTGCAAAATATGTAATCTTCAAAAAATGCCATAAAGGCCGTTTCAATGCTGCATAATGCTTTATTTGAGTTTGCTGTACACCGAAAAAATAATTTAAAAAATCCTGGATAGCTATGAAAGACGGGAGCAATTTAATTCTTATTGAAATTGTTAAGATTTATACTGCAAAATATGTAATCCTCAAAAAATGCCATAAAGGCCGTTTCAATGCTGCATAATGCTTTATTTGTGTTTACTGTACACCGAAAAAATAATTAAAAAAATCCTGGATAGCTATCAAACGCGGGAGCAATTTAATTCTTATTGAAATTGTTAAAATTTATACTGCAAAATATGTAATTTTCAAAAAATGCCATAAAGGCCGTTTCAATACTGCATAATGCTTTATTTGTGTTTGCTGTACACTGAAAAATTAATTAAAAAAATCCTGGATAGCTATCAAAGAAGGGAGCAATTTAATTTTTATTGAAATTGTTAAGATTTATACTGCAAAATATGTAATTTTCGAAAATGCCATAAAAGCCGTTTCAATGCTGCATAATGCTTTATTTGTGTTTACTGTACACCGAAAAAATAATTAAAAAAATTCAGGATAGCTATCAAAAAAGAACCAATTTAATTCTAATTGGAATTGTTAAGATTTATACTACCAAATATGTAATTTTTAAAAATTGCCAAAAGGGCAGTTTCAATGCTGCATAATGCTTTATTTGAGTTTGCTGTACACTAAAAAAAAATTAAAAAAATCCTGGATAGCTATCAAAGAAGGGAGCAATTTAATTCTTATTGTAATTGTTAAGATTTATACTTCAAAATATGTAATTTTTGAAAAATGCCATAAAGGCCGTTTCAATACTGCATAATGCTTTATTTGTGTTTACTGTACACCGAAAAATAATTAAAAAAATCCTGGATAGCTATCAAAGAAGGAAACAATTTAATTCTTATTAAAATTGTTAAGATTTATACTGTAAAATATGTGATTTTCGAAAATTGCCAAAAGAGCAGTTTCCATGCTGCATAATGCTTTATTTGTGTTTACTGTACACCGAGAAAATAATTAAAAAAATCCTGGATAGCTATCAAAGACGGGAGTAATTTAATTTTTATTGAAATTGTTAAGATGTATTTGCAAAATATGTAATTTTCGAAAAATGCCATAAAAGCCGTTTCAATGCTGCATAATGATTTATTTGAGTTTGCTGTACACTAAAAAAAAATTAAAAAAATCCTGGATAGCTATCAAAGAAGGGAGCAATTTAATTCTTATTGTAATTGTTAAGATTTATACTGCAAAATATGTAATTTTTGAAAAATGCCATAAAAGCCGTTTCAATACTGCATAATGCTTTATTTGTGCTTCCTGTACACCAAAAAAATAACTAAAAAAATCCTGGATAGCTATAAAAAAAGGGAGCAATTTAATTCTTATTGAAATTGTTAAGATTTATACTGAAAAATATGTAATTTTCGAAAAATGCCATAAAAGCCGTTTCAATACTGGATAATGCTTTAATTGTGTTTACTGTACACCGAAAAAAGAATTTAAAAAATCCTGGATAGCTATCAAAGACGGGAGTAATTTAATTTTTATTGAAATTGTTAAGATGTATTTGCAAAATATGTAATTTTCGAAAAATGCCATAAAAGCCGTTTCAATGCTGCACAATGCTTTATTTGTATTTACTGTACACCAAAAAAGTAATTTAACAAATCCTGGATAGCTCTTCAGTTTAGTTCGAGAATGCTCAAAATTACATATAGGTACCTACAATTTAAAAAAAATTACAAGTGAAAAAAAGGCCAAGGTACAATAGGTTCCCCTATATTTTAAAAAGACTTATAAGCTACACTTATACTTATAACTACATTTAATCTTTAATATAGTATTCCTTATTACATTTACTTTATCTATCTTCGTCTTTCTACAAAAGAGCAATTTGAGCAAGACCGACGCGAGTCGTGTTAGCGAGGCTTTAGTGTATAGGTAAACAGGCTCTTCTAAAACTACAAACCGTGTACGTTCGGAGCGCCCATAAAACACACCTATTGAAAGCATTTAATAGAAAACGTTTAATTGCAATCCAATATACGTCCTCATCCGCCAAATAAATTGCAACATGCTAATTAAAAGTGCATTTTTTTTTAGTTTGTTTGCTCGCAGATGTATTGACGCAAAACGTACGAGTACTTCGGCAACAGCAATCGCATCAAAGCCAACTAAATAAATAGTATTTGCATCTAACAGATAACTTGTCAAATATTTGCTAACCTGGTTTATATAATGGCTCGTAGAACTGACATTACATACATTTACAGGTAGCATATTGGATGTTACAGATTGTAAACGCTCTAAATATTTTAACTTGAAAATAAACAGCATCGCTCGCAAGTTCTACATATCGATATTTTTTTATTGGTTCTACGAATTCGTTCTATTTAAAAAAGTAATAATACACATAGTGAAATCGATGATGCAGATTTTATCGGTATTAAGTTTGATTAATGATGGTCTATCATTAACGTTTAGAATAGGTGCCATTATCGAATTACGGATCCGTCTTTGCCTAAATTTAGAAACATATAAAATCAAAGTATCATTGAAATCCTTTTAGAAGCATAAATCGTGATTTCTAACAGTGTGGAAAGCTTACAAAAAAAACATCACCTACTACTTTGTTCTGTCACCGAATCTCGACTTTCTAAAAGCGATACGTTAGTTCTTATACTTTCAATTTATTGTCTCTTTGAAGTTGCGATAACTGAAAACTTCTTTATTTTCAGTTTAAATGTATTTTAGTGTAAGTCTCAAAGAGCACTAAAACAAAGACCTTTAAGCTTTTTATTTAGAAAAAAAAAAGAAATTTGATCTACGACACTCGACCGATAACATACTTTTTTCATTTATCTGGAAGAAACTGATCTGAAAAGTACGCGTTCGGTATTTATCAAACTAAATAAATGCATTGGTACCAATTACAAATTTTGTAAGAGGTTAAGAGGTATAACTAATGTGACCAATTTTTTTCTAGTTAAAACGGGACGCTTAGTAATCGTGCTTAAAACCGAGTGTGCGCATTCGAGCTCAAAGTGGCACATTCCGATCTCGGGAAAATGAAGCGCGCCGCTCCGCGTCGCGCTTCATTTGCTTCCCTCGCTCGGAAATGTGCCACTTTTCGCTCGAATGTGCACATCCCGGTATTTATTACATTAATATAATTTACCATAAGCGCCTTCAAATCAAAAATTTTAATTCAATTTAGTAAATATCGATTTTATGTTCGAAAAACGTATTTACCATAGCAATGAGTGGAAGGGAGCGAAAAGATACGACAATCTCATAAGTGGGAGTGAGAGGTAACGATAAAAATTATGGGACTAATTTTTGCGTTATATTATTGGTCTAAATTATTGTAAATCGTGCTTAAAACCGAGTGTGCACATTCGAGCTCAAAGTGGCACAACCCGATCTCGGGAAACTGAAGCGCGCCGCTTCGCGTCCCGCTTCATTTGCCTCCCTCGCTCGGAAATGTGCCACTTTTCGCTCGAATGCGCACATCCTCGTGTTTATTACATTAATATAATTTACCATAAGCTCCTTTAAATCAAAAATTCTAATTTAGTAGTAATTATCGATTTTATGTTCGAAAAACGTATTTACCATAGCAATGAGTGGAAAGATGCAAGAAGATACAATGTGTTTTACTTAAACCTATTCATTATTAGTTATTAAAATATATTTTTTATCATTGAACTGTCATAAAGTACAATTTTGTGGATTTTACTTCATTTTAATTTCGGGGTATGGCAAACCCCACCTAGTATGGCATGCCACATTTAGTCACCTAGTATGCGGAGGTTTAAAGGTAAAATCAATAAACTTTACTAACGCCTTAACCTATGCTTAGGACCGATTTTTGGTATTCAAATACGTTTCCGTCGGTACCATTTATTGTGCCATTTATTTTCAAAATTTCAATTCATTTATACTGGGTTAATAAAATAATTTTTTATTCGAAACAACAAACAAATTTAGAAAGTCTAATAAATTAATGAATGCAGCAATAGAAAATAAAAATTCTTAATTATTTACTTTTAAAGCCCAATGTCTTTTTTGAATTAGACCATTTTTGTACAGAGAGACCATAATTTTTATTGGTACCTATACTAAGTAAGCTTATAAAAGAACAAAGCATTTTTTTCTTTGAATATGAGCCGCCATTATCTTTATCTCAAAAACTAATTAAATTATTTCAAAAACACTTACATTCAATTTGTTTGTTACGGCTACGACCACCAATAAACACAATCACTTAAAGCACTAAAACAATAAAACCAATAAAGACATAATTCTAAAGAGCATGCTAACACTGTAACGAAACTTTCACATATGAGGAGTTCGCGATAGGAACGTTGTTATTCACAATTGCGATATCAAAAACCAGTTTTTCATAATATTTGCTTTGAAAGTGTGGTTTGTAACATTGGAAATATTCATTTAAAAATTACAATGTGTCTGGATATGTTTTTTAGCTAATTCCTCTTCGAAAAATAACTTACACCCTTAGCAAAACTAAAAATAAAGCTTTTACAAATGTTATAGTTCATATTTTAGCACAATTTTATATTTTTAACCCCGTCGCTCCTTTAGTAAGTCCGAAAGGTCAAGAATTTTAAGCTGTATATTCAAAAAATTGGTTTAAACATCAAACTGTTCAGTTTCACTTGAAATCAACCACCGAGTACAGTGGTTTGCAATGAAATCTTGTACCAAATAAAAATATTAATTAACACTTCTATGCGATACAATTATCTTATTGGAAAATTTAGATTCAGCGCCACTCTGTCCTGTTATTATGTTTAGCAAACAGTAGCTGGCGCCACTTATTGCCAAATTACAAATTGAAAGCAATAGTTCCTATTTCTATTTTCTATCACTTTTCCAACTATACTCATTTTTTATTAGAAAAATATGTCAAAAAATGAAAACGTCTTTCTAATAAAAGTAATGATGGATCTTAATAGTTTTGGTCTTTTTCTTCAAGAGAAAAATATTCACCGAGCTTGCAGCTTCCAATTTAGACAATTATAGGGGTTTGAAAAAATGTCCTCCATGGTAATAATATAATAAAAAAAGTTACATCCATGGATAAAAATTTACCCATGGAAGTGACTTTTTTTATTATTATGAATGTTAAGTTAATTGAGGTAAATAAAGTTGATGGTAAAATGTATTTCCAAAAAGTGTCACCTCTTTGTAGCATGTCATCCCCATTGATTACATTAATTAAAGGAATGTCACATCCACGGATATGAGGTCACTACCATGGAGGACATTTTTTCAAACCCCTATAATTGTCTAAATTGGGAGCTGCAAGCTCGCTGAATATTTTTCTCTTGAAGAAAAAGACCAAAACTATTAAGATCCATCATCACTTTTATTAGAAAGACGTTTTCATTTTTTGACATATTTTTCTAATAAAATATGGAATTACCCGTATATGTTAGCAAAACGTGTAAATAAACATTCGAAGGGTTTGCAACAAAGAATATAATGCTGTTTCTGCTCACCAGGGGCAGCATATTCGATAAAAATATTAGTAACGCATTTTAACTACTTTATACATGCATTTCTAAGTGTTAAATGGATTGTTATTTACTTTCTTAGATAGCTAACTTCATACTGTCGAATTGTCGTTAGCTGTGCGCACGCAACTTTTGTTGTCTGTTGAAATTTTAATCCCAAGTGCCCCAAGAAGTATAACTTCAAAAATTTGGATAGCCTTCCAGAAATGCAATCACGACTGTTTTCCGAAGCGTTTGAAGAACTGACTTGTTCTGGCGCAGGCGACGGGCCCGGGTTTCACAACCTCTTTGCTAAACAAACTAATGATAATTTTACCATAAAGGTATATTGTGTACCCATCTACATGTGCGGTTCGTTCAATATTACTTTAAATGTTGAAAGTTTACGGTAGACGAGCGTTCAAAGTGCTTATAGATGAGTATTTAATAAAGCAGTAATTCAATTTCACCGCCGCGTCCCGTAACCTATTTCCGTCGGAACGCATTAAAACACGTCCCAATAAATTCCCACGTATTTTTATTTACCTAGTAAAAAAAAACATATACGGGAGCGTTATTTTTTCGAAATAATTTATGTGCAAATATGTGTGAATAGTAACGGATAGCGTAGACCTAATGCAATATTCATCTTTGTTTGTGCTTTGTACACGAATGTATGATATTGATCGTGCCCCTGACCCCGCTCGCAAATCGGGGTCACCTGCTTTTTGACCCTGCCATTATAAATACAACCCTCGCCGCCTCCTTAACCCTTTATATTTTTCCCGCTCGTTCGACCCTTTAGGCGCGCTCAATGGATTCCGTCGGGCTTTTGGACCACCTTTAAAAGCCGAGATTAATGTCGACTTACCGCATCTCGCGATTTATAAAACGCCTTTTAAGAACGGCCGAGATAAAAAAGAAGGTAATTAGAAAAGTACACAGGCATAAAATTAAAAAATGACTGTACACGTTTTATTTTCGCTGAACCTTTCTGACGTTTTTTGTGGCCCACTGATGCAAACAAAATCGCTTTTGAAAAGCTTTTAGAAATTAATTTTCTTACTAATATTACAATCAGAATTTCCTTTAAACTTTCTAAGCTTTTATATTAATTTTGTTTTTGAACGCACCTAAATTAATCACGTTACGCAACAAGGATATTTAATAAATGTGCCTTGTTTGAAGATTTTTGCGATTTTAAGTAACGAAAAAGATTTTATTTCGTTTTATCGTCTAAATCTGAGCGTCGCCAGAGTCAAACGTTACATACCTAATTTTCGTAAAGAATTAATCAAATAAGCATTCCCTTATTTATTTTTAATTAATTTATACGATATCCTTTATTTATAAATTAATAAAAAATAAATTCCCCCCTACTTTAAAATTCTTAAATAACTTTTTAAAGAATTGCTTCTAATAAGACTATTTAATGCAGTGTTTCCCAACGTGGGGCCCACGCCCCACAGGGGTAATTCAATTGTTCAAGGGGGCAATTGAAAAAAAAAACAACTTTTCCAGAATTTAACTATATGGTGACTCTTAGCCTCTTAGTTTTTTTAATAACTTTCTTGTGATTTCTTCCTAAAGTTCATGACTTAGTAAACAATTAAAAATTTTGAACATTAAAATTATACATATGTTGAAGGAGGGGGGGACATAATACATTTTTAAAAGAGTAGGTGGGGCATGGCACAAAAAACGTTGGAAACACTGATTTAATGTATAAACCACGAACGTCAAACTGATATTGTGGGCCACATGATCTATTTTGTACTAAGTGGGGGGCCCCATGTTTTTACTGTTCAAGAAAATTAATAAAATACGATTGTTAAAATGATTACATTATGTATTTACTTTTAAATAATAAATTTATATATTTTATCAAAAAAATTTTAAAAAGTCTAGGCGGGCCGCATCTATGTATTGGGGGGCTGCGTGTTTGACATGCCCGGTATAAACAAACAATTTCGCCAGACGACAGTAAGAAGTTCGATAGAAAAAGACGAAATTCGAGAAATGCTTTTCTTTTCAAGCGCGGATCATAAATCACTTAGGACCTTTTGTGTTCGTCGATAAAAAAAAATATTTTCTTTTATTGTTACACTGCACAGATCACTTTTGCATTAATCTTCGGAACCTAATTTCTAACAATAAAAGCTTACCAGCGAACGGCTTTTATGTACTTAATATTTAAATGGGTCCTTGCTCCAGAACCACGATCGAAAATCGGGAATTAGAGCTGAGGGTTATTTTTTTTTATTATTGCCGTTTAATGGTTGCTTAATAATGCTCTCGGCTGTACGTTTAATCCTTTACACAGTCCACGAAAGATATAAAACCGACTCCTAAATCCAAGAATCAGCTAACAAACAAAGAACGCTGTCATGCGAAATTCCAGCAGAGAAATTATATTAGGACAACTGATACGCCAAAGAGCCGCAAGCACGTACTACCCTTTCTCGACGAGAACCCTTTACTGTAGACCGGATAAGGTTCGCGTCGACAAATTCTCCGAGCGAAACAATTACAACATTTATTAACACAATGGACTACGTTTTATGTAAGTATTCGGTGTTATTTAAAAGCGATTTTTACTTCTTGCGCGTTTCTCATTTCTTATTTGCAAGTTTCAAATCGAATTTGGGGATGCATTTTTGCTGGACCGTCGCAAAAAAAAACGATCCGCGCCATTCTCAGATGATAAATAGGAAAAAGTGGAAGTTGAAAGTTCAATATATATGGCAATTGAACGACAACCTGTGGCGCCAATTTTATGCTATTGACATGTGTAATAGAATATAATGAATTTTAAGGTGCATCGATCAGGTACACAAAATACATTTTTTATTCTTATAGACTCCAAAATCAAAATGTTTTTTTTCTTTAATTATTATAAGTGTACAAAATATTTAGAAAAAACTGTTATTTTTAAATGTAAAGTCATAAAATGGCAGGTTTTACAATACCAATGAGTGCAAGGGAGCGAAAAGATACAACAATCACGTGAATGGGAGAGAGAAGGAACGATTAAAATTATTAAACTTATTCTTCATCTAATTAATTGGTTTGAATTATTGTGAATCCTGCTTAAAACCGAGTGTGCACATTCGAGCTCAAAGTGGCACATTCCGATCTCGGGAAAATGAAGCGCGCCGCTCCGCGTCGCGCTTCATTTGTCTCCCTCGCTCGGAAATGTGCCACTTTTCGCTCGAATGCGCACATCTTCGTACTTATTAGATTTGTCTACTTTATTCATAATCCTTTCAAATCCAAAAATTCAATTGAGTGTGATAAATATCGATTTTATGTTGGAAAAATATATTTACCATAGCAATGAGTGGAAGGGAGCGAAAAGATACGACAATCTTGTCAGTGCGAGCGAGATAAAACGATTAAAATTATTTAACTGCTTTTTGGTCTAACTAATTGGCCTAAACTATTGTGAATCATGCTTATCTGCACATCTTCGTACTTATTGGATTTGTCTATTTAAAATAAATTGTAAAGTACCGGAGGGTAATAGGGCCCACTAGGTAATAAAGCCCAGAAGCCATTAAATAAAAACTATAATCGAAATCGCTTATTTAGTGCCATCGGCGAGCGAGAAACATCTAAGACATATCACCTCTGGGTTGGAAAATTTTCTGGGTTTCAATTAACGCGGGAAACCTCGATTTAGTGAATCTACCACAATATTATGTGCAATTTATAAATGTATCTCTGCCAAATTAACTTTCAATTAGTGCTATCGTGTGAATATTTAAGAGCAGCAAAATTATATACAAAGAGGTAAGCTTCTTCTTTAACTTCTTCTTTAGTTGACTTGATTTATTTAATCAGAAAAAAAGATAATCTTAAAAAAAGAAAAATGTACGACTCAGGTAATAAGGCCCGTGCCTTAATATTTTAATAAAAGGCAAATGGTTGAGGGTCGTGACTTACAATCAAAATCAGGGTTACGTAAAAATACAATATTGCTGGCTCCTCAAAACAATCTTGGATGTGTTCCGTCTGCAACCATGATTTTGTGGCTGATATAAGATCTTGTACGTTATGTCACATTTGGGTATATGAAGAACGTATTGGACTAACGAAAGATGAACAAGCACCTTTTATATGCCAAAGTTGCTACCCCTGAATTGAATACTTTATTCGGGACTTAATATCTGCCATTGTATTTTAAAGCGGGCCTTGTTATCTGCCTGTTCGTTTAATAAGGCCCAAACACCAGTGTATATGTTTTTGCTTTTTAAAAATGTGTTTTCAGTTTTTTTGTTTTTAAATATACATTATTTTCAAAACAAAATATGTAAAAATCACTTCGAATTCATATTATGTTATGAGTTGTCTTAGTTTATTTAATAAAAAATGTTTAACACTAAGTGGGCCTTATTACCCTCCAGTACCTTATAAAAGATAACAACTAAACGAGCGACTTTCAAAAATTGTGTATTTTAGATAAACATCTTTAATACAGACTGTAATTAAATCCATGTTTATTATTATTATTTAAAAGTTTGCAAATATATCAATTTACTTACAATATTAATATAACCATTAAAATAACACCAGCCAAATTTAACATGCCAACTATGAATAATTACAATTTGATATCAACACTGATTACAATAGGCTACGTTTCTAAAGTGGGTCAACTTACGAAGTGCACGCTTTGTTTTGGCATCCTAAAAGTAGGTTAACGAAAAAAAAACATAAAAAGGAAGACACAATGCAAAAAAATTATCATTATAAATTTTTTCCTTAGTTTCGTCCTAATGACTGAGTAAAACGCCCATAAGATAAACAGAACTAATAAATAAACCATAACTTAAAATAACAATAACAAACATATGAGCTAAAAGCAAAACTAACTTCTTTTTTACACATATTTTTTTCTAAATGCAGCTAATTAATTATTATCCTCCCATATAAATTGATTTAAAAACGAATAACTGTTTTTGATATGCTTTTGGGCAACCAAATTAAATCACCACGAAGCATTTTTCGGCAATACGGCGTAATAAATACTCATGAATATTTTTGATCTTATAAAAATAAATGCTTATTACATTCCCTTTGATGTTCGCTTGGAAAAGCTTTAAAAATAAATGATAAGATTTTTTCAGTAAAAGACGGTTAATCCGTTCAAAGTACATTTCAGTTTAGCGTTAGTTTTTCAAACAAAATAAACGATGCCACAACGTAAATTGACTGTTAGAAACTTTTCCCTAAACTTAAAATAGACACCTTGCCCAATTTCTGGTGAAGCTCACAAAGCCCGTTGTGTCGGCGAAAGAAAAATAACCGCGTCCAAAAAATATTGAAAAAGCCGAAAAATTCCCAACTTTAAATAGATAAAAGTGAGTCGAGTAATTTTGCACGTCTTCGTCCAATTTTTCTTAGCGTCCGCATAATGCTTATGGTTGCTAAACACTCCAAGATAAATTCTCGCCAAATTTACTATTCAAAGCAAGGTATGGGATCAAATTTATTTTAGGGTTGACCGATATTTACTTTAGATACCCCATTTAACTTGAAATATTTGAGAGATCCTTCTAAATGTATTATATTTGAAAAGGGTTAAAAGTTTGATTCGAAATTGACTGCTAGCTTTTCTTATATCATTACATATTTGAAAATTTTTGCCCTGGGCTTTCGCTCCTTCCGCCGCTCGGCGTGAAAAATGTCTTGGGATATCGCCCATGTTATTGTTTGCCTTGCAATTTCAGATAAATTACGGTCGGTTCTGGAAAATCGTTAATGCGCCTTTAATACTATGTGTGTTAAACAAAAAATCCCAAACTGCTAATGCTGTTAAAAGCAGCTCCTGAAATATGGCATCGTTAAAGGTTTTTGCTTTGCAGTTTCGCCGGAATTATCATTGCTTAAACACGTGAAATAATTATTTTAAGAATAAGTATTATTTTAAATAGGTATACCAAGCCTTATTTTTTCATCGGATGATTTAAGGACGAAAAAAATTGGCATAAATTAAAAAGCAAATAGTTTGCCTTAAGGTGCTTCACTCATGAACTAAAAGTACAAAAGTTTAATATACAAAATAAATTTGGCAACGCTGTCAATGCTTATACCAAACGCTCTATAGATGTATCGCATTATAGTTTGTGTATAAGTAGGAAACACCGGGTATGGTTGTCTCACGGGTAGGTTGTCACATTAACCATAACATAAAACCTAATGAATTAATAAATTTGTTTACCCGTGTCAAAGAAGCCCGAGCACAAAACCTCCTTGCGTACTTCATTTCAGTTAAAATTCGATATTTATCACACTAAATAAAATTTTTGGATTTGAAAGAGTTAAGAATAAAGTAAACAAATCTAATAAATACGAAGATGTGTGCATTCGAGCGAAAAGTGGCACATTGCCGAGCGAGGGAGGCAAATGAAGCGCGACGCGGAGCGGCGCGCTTCATTTTCCCGAGATCGGAATGTGCCACTTTGAGCTCGAATGTGCACACTCGGTTTTAAGCACGATACACAATAATTTAAACCAATTAATTAGACGAAGAATAAGTTGAATAATTTTAATCGTTCCTCCCTCTCCCATTCACATGATTGTCGTATCTTTTCGCTCCCTTGCACCCATTGGTATTGCAAAACCTGCCATTTCGTGACTTTACATTTAAAAAGATCAGTTTTTTCTAAATATTTTGATTACCTATAATAATTAAAAAAAAAACAATTAAATTGCACGAGTAACATGGAAACGAAAAACTCTTTAATTAAATAAAGTACAAAGTTGATGCTAAATATTTACATATTAAACGGACCAAATTGCAACTAAAATTATAGGTATTCACTGCGGAAATCTAAAAAGCGAGTGTTTAATTACAACGTGGCAACATAAGTCGAAACGTGAATAACGATTAAACTTTAATTCTTTCTGGGTCAATTTGTATTCCGTCCGAGTGCCAAATGTGTCACAATTCAACGGAGAAGCCTTTATTTATAGATCCAAATCTAATAATTCGAAAGTTACTTTGGGTCATCCTGTAATTGTTTATTTCTGCCAGTTGTCCATTTCGAACCCTAGTTTTACTTTTGTCCTTTTTTTTTCTTTTTCTGTCCACGTTTATAAAATTTGATTTTAGACTAGTTATATTAAATTAATTAAAGCTGATATTATTTTATTTAAAAAAAGCAGAGTGGGCTTTATCGCTTTTTTAATTTTTTTCGTTAGAATTGCCCTTGGCCTGAAAAAATTGTAATTTACAAATTGTAAAAGGGTTTGAGTAATTAAATATCATTAAAACCCCATCTATGAGGTGGAAATAATTAAAAACTTTCTTTTTTTGGGAATTTGATATTGAAATCCAATATGCACTTTAAAGTTTTAGATGGTACAACGCAATGGAAGTTATTGTAACTGAAGAATGTAATAAAGTCGCTTTACGCAAGACATTAATTCTCAATTTAGCGGCGTCTGTTTGCGTACTTCTCTGTAACTCGGCCTTATTTCCATCCAATTTAACTTCTAGATAACGCCACAAGTGCTTTACGTATTTTGTACTTCATTTCGTTATATTATGTATTACCAGAAAAGAACTAATGGTATAGGTTTAAACGCTTTTCACTTTGTGCCCGAAGTGCCGCTTATTTTTTAATAAAACCGACGCTTGGATGTGCAGTAATTAATTTATATATCGAATCAACGGCGTTAATCCGGATTATCGAAGAATCTGAGTTTTGTTTAATAAGGTAGTTCATTAGTGAATTCATTTTTCTTACCAATTTATTGAAATCGAAATATTATATTGAGATAAGTGTCATTTAATTCATTAAAAACATTCTTCTTTCATACTCGGTGACCTATTGTCATATACCGGATGTTCCATAATCAAGAGAGACATTTCAAATGTAATTTATTCAAAAAGTAGTAGGCTTACAGAAGAAGTAAAGATACGAGTATGAATAATTTTAAAAAGAATTTATAAAATCAGAGTTTCGAAGGTAGCTTGGCAACGCTATGTGTTTTTTGGTCTAACTAATTGGCCTAAACTATTGTGAATCGTGCTTAAAACCGAGTGTGCACATTCGAGCTCAAAGTGGCACATTCCGATCTGAAGAAGCGCCGCCGCGTCGCGCTTCATTTGCCTCCCTCGCTCGGAAATGTGCCACTTTTCGCTCGAATGGGCACATCTTCGTACTTATCAGATTTGTCTACTTTATCCTTAACTCTTTCAAATCCAAAAATTCAATTTAGTGTGATAAATATCGATTTTATGTTGGAAAAACATATTTTCCATAGCAATGAGTGAAAGGGAGCGAAAAGATACGACAATCTCGTCAGTGCGAGCGAGATGAAGCGATTAAAATTATTCAACAGCTTTATGGTGTAACAAATTGGCTTAAACTATTGTGAATCGTGCTTAAAACCGAGTGTGCACATTCGAGCTCAAAGTGGCACATTCCGATCTGGAATGAAGCGCGACGCCCGCGTCGCGCTTCATTTGCCTCCCTCGCTCGGAAATGTGCCACTTTTCGCTCGAATGCGCACATCTTCGTACTTATTAGATTTGTCTACTTTATCTTTGCCTCTTTCAAATCCAAAAATTCAATTTAGTGTGATAAATATCGATTTTATGTTGGAAAAATATATTTACCATATCAATGAGTGGAAGGGAGCGAAGACATACGACAATCATGTAGTTGGGAACGGGACGAAACAATTAAAATTATTCAACTCCTTTTTGGTCTAACTAATTGGCCTAAACTATTGCGTATCGTGCTTAAAACCGAGTGTGCACATTCGAGCTCAAAGTGGCACATTCCGATCTCGGGAAAATGAAGCGCGCCGCTCCGCGTCGCGCTTCATTTGCCTCCCTCGCTCGGAAATGTGCCACTTTTCGCTCGAATGCGCACATCTTCCTACTTATTAGATTTGTCTGCTTTATCTTTAACTCTTTCAAATCCAAAAATTCAATTTAGTGTGATAAATATCGATTTTAAGTTGGAAAAATATATTTACCATAGCAATGAGTGGAAGGGAGCGAAAAAATACGACAATCTCGTCAGTGCGAGCGAGAAGAAACAATTAAAATTATTTAACTGCTTTTTGGTCTAACTAATTAGCCTAAACTATTGTGAATCATGCTTATATGCACATCTTCGTACTTATTAGATTTGTCTATTTAAAATAAATTGTATAAAAGATAACAACTAAATAAACGACTTTCAAAAATTGTGTATTTTAGATCTTCTTCTTCTTCTTCTTCTCTAATCCTTAATGCCCTTTCGAGCGTCGGATAAACATGTTTAATACAAACTGTAATTAAATCCATGTTTATTATTATTATTTAAAAGTAAGTTTTATTTTTACTTAAATTATTCGAGTTTGAAACGCTTCGTTAGTCGATCTACAACAAAAATAAACAATACGTATGGAGATGAGCAAGTAGGGTAGCCACCCCCTAATTAACTCTTACTAATCAAACGGAAAAACATTGTTTTTCGTATGCGATTGGTCGTTTTATAAAAAATTTCATTACATTTACGTTCTGCAAGAGTTTTCTCCTTCGTTTTTTCGAAAAACAACATAAAAGGCAGCCCTTTTTGTTTTAAAAAATTTTAAACGTATTTTAATATCGTCCTAGCTCGACATTAAAAATGGGTTACGTCTGATAAAATAATTTTAATACAATTTCACATGCGAGGAAATTATCTAAAAAAAAACGAAGCATAATCAATGTTGTTTCCGTAGAACATTCCCCGTCGTACTTGCTTTATTTAAAATTGCATTTTTACTACAAGTTCATGTAAGAATATAATGTTTGTAGAAAATATTAGCTTCTTAATCTGTTGCTTATCTACCTCTTTGAACTTTAAATTGCTATATTCCATAAGTTAAATATAACTTAAACACAACTTTAAAATTAGTAGGACTTCCCTAATAACATTGTAAAGCATTAAGCATAATTTTATTTCCTAAACTTACTACTTTATTGCTGTTTTATGTACTTTGATATAATAATTAGATAATATCTACTTCATAACGATGTTATGTTTTAAGATTAAAGCATATTTGAATACAGTAGACATTTTAGATAGAATGTAAACTCACATTTATGATGTTTTTAAGTAGAACTGGCGTTGGTCACACTTTAACCGAGTAATTTTTGTTTATTATTATCAATTGCGATAAAAAAACAGCAAAAAATTAATTCAAACTCCAAGCAGAAATTTTTGACATACAATTCTGTGCATAAGTGTTTAAAAATGCTTCATAGAACAATTAAATCAGTAAAATAGTACATAAAGTGTGTTTATAGTAGTAAAATTTGTTTATTATATGTTAGATGAATTATTCGTCTACACGATTTATTTATTTTGATTAAAATTTAACTAAAAATCTGAAACACAAACACATTAAAAGAGGCTGTGAAAAAGTTCGTGGAAATCACAATGACCATTCAGTTAAAAATGCGCAAGCTTCAATAAAAATGCAATATTATTATTTCAAAAATACACTACGGGCTGTTAGGGTAAGGTAGATTGTTTTTGTAATTAAAGCGACGAGAAATATTTTTTCAAACTGTGTTAAAAAAAATAAAATAATTAATACCGACATTAATATTAGATCTCTTGTCATTTTTTATAAAGAAAAAGGAAAAACTCTTACTTCAATAACAGATATGTTTTAATTAAAATAAAGTATAGTGCATGCTTATATGTTGCCATTACTTTAAAGAAGGTAATATTAAAGATAAACCACGTTGTGGGGGCCCGAACATATTAATAACAACTGACGAAAAATTCTCACTTAGAGAAATAAGGTAAATTCGCATATTAACAACCACTGATTTTGTTTTAAAATTAAAACCATTTAATGGCAAGGAAGTAGATTCTTCGTTAATAAGAAAAAAAATAATTTTTAATAATTATAATTCATGTGTAGACGTACCACAAACTGAATCTTTTGCTTAGTTGGAAGCCCCTAAGCCGACGCTGCGATCGCACTAATGCACCCTTGCGCAGTGGTCGGGCGAATACCGGCGCTCCGGTGACCGTATCAAATTTGGAACATTGTGCGAACTTTCATTCTAAACCGATTCCGACACTCATAAGTCTCTCTCTTTTGCACTCGTTTTGGCCGTTTTTAGAAAGTTTCTTAATCGTATTTAACATATACCAAAATTGAAATAAACAGATAACGTTGCAAACTGCATATATCGTTTCCCCCCACACCACAGTTGTGAATCGCAGGTTGAAGTGTTAAGAACGTTCTACAAAAATTTTGATTTTGACTAATTAGTGTTTGTGTGGAACTCTCCGAAGTACACCCTGTATATAAATCTGAATTGTAAGCTTATTTTTACATATTCTATGTTTTGTCGTTTTTGTTAAGTCACAAATAATACTTTAAAAATCTTTACGCCACCTTTCTCAAAAATCTCGGCTTTCTTGGTCGTAATGGCTTTGCAAAATGTTAGTTGCGAGGCCCAAAATGCATTTTCCTTTGTTCAACGTAGCGCTTTCGGCCGTTTGCAAGTTAACGTTATCGCGCTTTCCGGAATCGTGTATTTGACTTTTTAAATAGCACACGTGTTTATCGGTTTGTAATAATAATCTCTTACAAATAATTACAAAGCCTCGTAACGATCGTTTTCGGCAATTTTTAAAAATCTTAATATTTTCTGTTTTAATTCGAAACACCATTTATAATGGAATTTGCGTTTGCACGTAATTAATTTGGAATTGACGCTTACTTTGTAAAATTAAAGCAAATTATTGGGGTTTTGTTTAGAGATTATAAAAAAATTCATATACAAGGTGTTTCGCATTTTGGTGCACCACTGTGAAATTTATTGCAGTCGTTGTTCAAACATTTTTGTCGGAATTTTAAAAGTTAAATTTACATACGTACCCCTTGATTCACAAAAAAAATCGTAGCGCCTTTATTTTCGATCCAATCATTACAAACGACACGGATTCCGAATCCTGAGGCTTTTTACATAAGTTACATGTATAATATGTATAGGGTGCAACGTTAATTTTTCGAAAATAAAAAATTTCGAATTTTAGCGCTTATTTTGAGCCAATTTTGAACTTTCAAAAAATTGTAGCGCCGTTATTTGTGGACGGATCTTTAAAAACTATTCAGAATCGGACTTGGCAGCCTTTTTGGCTTCGGATAGGCCTAAGAAACCGTAGGCGTGCTATTCCAGAGCTTTGGGAAAACGCTTTGAAAATTCAAAATCGATGGGTTTTAACCCATGTATTTTGGCAATAAAATTAAAAAAATAGAATTGCTTTATATTGCGAGGGGACGTTCCTACGTAACCCTAGTGACTATAACTGGTGTCATTTCCCCGCGCTTCCCCCGTAAAATAAAAATTTTCGATACACACTAAATGATTAAAAATACGTACCCCTTGATTCACAAAAAAAATCGTAGCGCCCTTATTTTCTATCCAATCATTACAAACGACACGGATTCGGAATCCTGAGGCTTTTTTACATAAGATACATGTATAATATGTATAGGGTGCGACGTTAATTTTTCGAAAATAAAAAATTTCGAATTTTAGCGCT
This sequence comes from Sinopyrophorus schimmeli, assembly GCA_036325965.1. Classification (NCBI taxonomy): domain Eukaryota; kingdom Metazoa; phylum Arthropoda; class Insecta; order Coleoptera; family Elateridae; genus Sinopyrophorus; species Sinopyrophorus schimmeli. The sequence continues at coordinate 175,867 of JARFIZ010000060.1, read as the reverse complement.
CATTTTGAACCAATTTTGAACTTTTAAAAAATTGTAGCGCCGTTATTTGTGGACGGATCTTTAAGAACTATTCAGAATCGGATTTGGCAGCCTTTTTGGCTTCGGATAGGCCTAAGAAACCGTAGGCGTGCTATTCCAGAGCTTTGGGAAAACGTTTTGAAAATTCAAAATAGATGGGTTTTAACCCATGTATTTTTGATAAAAAATAAAAAAAATAGAATTGCTTTATATTGCGAGGGGACGTTCCTACGTACCCCTAGTGACTATAACCGGTGTCATTTCCCCGCGCTTCCCCTCTAAAATAAAAATTTTCGATACAAACTAAATGATTAAAAATACGTACCCCTTGATTCACAAAAAAAATTGTAGCGCCCTTATTTTCTATCCAATCATTACAAACGACACGGATTCGGAATCCTGAGGCTTTTTTACATAAGATACATGTATAATATGTATAGGGTGCGACGTTAATTTTTTGAAAATAAAAAATTTCGAATTTTAGCGCTCATTTTGAGCCAATTTTGAACTTTCAAAAAATTGTAGCGCCGTTATTTGTGGACGGATCTTTAAAACTATTCAGAATCGGATTTGGCAGCCTTTTTGGCTTCGGATAGGCCTAAGAAACCGTAGGCGTGCTATTCCAGAGCTTTGGGAAAACGCTTTGAAAATTCAAAATCGATGGGTTTTAACCCATGTATTTTTGATAAAAAATGAAAAAAATAGAATTGCTTTATATTGCGAGGGGACGTTCCTACGTACCCCTAGTGACTATAACCGGTGTCATTTCCCCGCGCTTCCCCCGTAAAATAAAAATTTTCGATACACACTAAATGATTAAAAATACGTACCCCTTGATTCACAAAAAAAATCGTAGCGCCCTTATTTTCTATCCAATCATTACAAACGACACGGATTCGGAATCCTGAGGCTTTTTTACATAAGATACATGTATAATATGTATAGGGTGCGACGTTAATTTTTCGAAAATAAAAAATTGCAGTTTTGTTTAGAGATTATAAAAAAATTTATATACAAGGTGTTTCGCATTTTGGTGCACCACTGTGAAATTTATTGCAGTCGTTGTTCAAACGTTTTTTTCGCGATTTTAAAAGTTAAATTTACTTGACGATATACAGGGTGTCCCAAATTGAGTAGGGTAACATGGGTATCTTTCTTATTAGTGGAGATAAGAGTTTGTCATATAAAATTGCACTTTTAAAAATATAGTAACACAACGGCCATATTAATAATATCATTTAAATAAAAAACCCATGCTATCGCCTGAAATTCAATATCTTAAATATTCTTATTTTAATTTAATAAACTGATCTATTGTGTCTACTACAAGTTTGTTAATATTTAAAAAGCCCATAACTTTCTATTTATTTGTATATAACATAAAATTTAAGCAGAATAACATCCATAAAACATACGAGGATATAATATTACAATAAATTTGTGTAACATTCACGTCTTTAAAAGCATAACAACGAATGCAAACTTTTAAAAAGTAAACAGTACATTAACCAAGCTCGAGGGTCGAATAAATTTTTTATTACCGTTAAAAATTCCTTATGTGTACTTAGTAAATTTACTGAGGAAAAATGGAGTGTGTAATGTAACTCGGGAAACGGAAAGTGTAACAGTTTTGTTGACTATGGAAAGACAAACATGATTTATTCACATTCAAAATGCCACCGTAAGCTGTTCAAGTAAAATGGGATTCGTTCGTTTCGAGTGGTATCAAAGACATTATTGTAACTTATACCTTGACGATGTTACGCAATTTGTTCGCTAAATGTGGGACGAGCAGGTTTTATATGCCAGTCAGATGCATGGCATATTTAAAATCTCCACATAACACGCGAAACTGTTATTATTACTATCTAAATCCAGGGTTGTAAACTAATCTATTATATTCACGCAAATCCATACGTCTTATTACATTAAAAGGTTTATGTTGTCCACATCTAAAGTTAACTAATGTAAAAAAAAACAAGTAACAAAAAATATAAAAGAAAATCGAAAAAATAAAATTATAAACAGTAATGCCAAAATTGTAAATCTATAGTGAATTAATAGATACTTTCCACACATGTGCGTAAAGCGAGTTTTGTCATAATTAAAAATTAAAAATTTAATTGTTCACAACAAAAGTAAATAAATAAAATGCTTCAAAGAAGAAATATTTAATTTAACGCGCTAATTATTTTTTTTATTCAAATTGTGTAATGTATAGGTAAATAAACTGGGAATAAATAATAAAACGAACTATACTTGTCCCTCAATTTAAGCGAATTTTTGTTCGCACGTGGAGAAAGGAAAATTGAAAGTGTATTGTATGCTGACGTAGGGAAAGTGACCACTTTACTACTGCCGCGCGGCTGTCGAAAATCGAACTTTCGCAGCCGGGCCTTACAAAAAATATTTTTCACGAAGAATACAATTTTAATTTTAATTTTTATAATGGTGTTTCTTTAATTCGTAATATCTGAACTTTTAGTAGCGTTTTGGAAACAATGGTTGATATTGCATTCCTGATATTATTCCTATCTATCAATTGCATATATGAATACGTAATTTCTTCATAATTGCAGCTATTGACGAAACGTTTTCACTTAAATTCTCATTATAAATTAATAACTGCGTTTGCATGCCATAAATTGTCAACATATTAGAGAAGGTCGTTAAAAATAAACGGATACACACATATTTAAACGATCAGTAAAAAAGACAAAAAATTATTGTGTTCGCTTGCAAGCCCTTTTGCCTTTTCGTAAATATATTACGCATCAATATTCAGCCTTAGAAAATCATATGTGGTATCTGCCATGCAAATTAGATTTTATTGTATTTGGTGCTTTAGCAAAAGTAATTCAATTATCAAACAAATCAATTTGTTAAAAGCATGTTCATTAAATCGCGAATGTAATTATCAATCGACATTAATGAAATTAACCTCTTGACATACAGAAAAACCGAATTTGACGAGTCCGAAAAAAACTATTAATTTGGCTCAACTTAACTGTTATGAGCATACACAAATAACATAAAATAAATAATTAATAGTTTTAAAATATTTTGAAATATGTAGAGCAGTGTTTCCCAATTTTTTTTAACATTCCCCACCTAAGTCATTCTAAAATTTTGATGCATATAATATATAACATATAAATAATTTTTTATATTTAAAAATTGAATTATTCCAAAAATGAAGCCTAATTACAACTTGTTCAAGACACAAGATTTAGGTTTTAGCAAGAAATCACTAGGAAATTATTAAGAAAAAAACAATAAGTAAATTTTAAAAACATAAACTAAAAAATATTTTTATATCGATAGCTCGAATTTTTGATAACGCGAATTATTTTTAGTTTCTTTTCAACTTCGACCTATCGAGGTTTGACTGTATTTAATTTTATAAATTTAATATTTCTGAACAATTAAGATAATTTATTTATTGAGTTTCCTCCAATATTAATTTTATTTGCGTAAATTAATGATCTTCAAAGTTTTTTGAAAAACCACAAATTCTGTATTTACTCTATTTGAGTTTTCTGAAAATACATAATAATTTTTTCATCAAAATTTCCTTTTAAATTTACCGAATAAAGTTTTGTTTTATTCAATTTGTGTTATACGAAAAAATTGATAATTAAAAATTTCTAAAGTTTTTAAATATATTTTAAAAATTTTCCAAGTTATTAATTTATTTAATTAGAGTTGTCAAAAACTTAAAATAATTTATTCTTCGAGTTTACTTTAATAATTTTGCTAAATGTTTAAAACTGAATTTCATTCTATGTTTAAAAAACCGGTGCATGTACTTATGTACGCACGTTAGAAGTAATACTTCTTTGGCGCGACTAAATTAAATATAACAACGCGCTATGTTGCGCTTGTGTATAGCTAGACCAGTGGTTATCAAACTATATGTTACTGCGCATATGTCGTTTTATTTGAATACATTGTTATTTCCTTTTTAAATCCAAAAAGTAATTTAAACAAATTGAATAAATACGAAGATGTGCGCGTTCGAGCGAAAAATGGCACATTTTCGAGCGAGGGAAGCAAATGAAGCGCGACGCGGAGCGGCGCGCTTCATTTTCCCGAGATCGGAAATGTGCCACTTTGAGCTCAAATGCCCACACTCGGTTTTAAGCACCATTCACAATGATTTAGACCAATATATTAGATGAAAAATCAATACAATAACTTTAATCGTTCCATCTCGCTCGCACCGACACGATTCTTGTATCTTTTCGCTCGCTCCCACTCATTTGCTATGGTAAAAATACATTTTTCGAACATTTTGACTTAAATTAAAATTTTGATATAAAAGAGCGAACGAATAAATGAAAAAAACGTAATAAATACAAAGATGCGCGCGTTCAAGCGAAAAGTGGCACATTTTCGAGCGAGGAAGCAAATGAAGCGCGACGCGGAGCGGCGCGCTTCATTTTCCCGAGATCGGAAATGTGCCACTTTGAGCTCGAACGCGCACACTCGGCTTTAAGCACACTTTACAAGAATTAATTTACGCTCTGACAATTCGCAATTAAATATTACAGAATTATATTAATAACAAAATTCCCAAATCGACAATTTTGTGCCTTTTAACAAAATTATTGTTGAAAACAAACCTTTTCGAAACATAAAATTGAATACAGTTCTTGACGTTTTAGAGACGTCAAAATCTACAATGACACCCTAAACGATTGACGTCTCCTAGACGTCATTGTATGTCAAGGGGTTAAAGAATCCTGTCAAGTGCTTAACAGAAAAATTTAAAATATTCAACACTAATATTGGGTTCAGTGGCGCACCCAGTGAAGGGGCTACGAGACTGCAGTCAACATAAAACCAACTTTAATTAAATGTAAATTAACTTCTTTCAGAAAAAAAATTGTACGGTTTTATAATTTTGAATTAAAAAATGTTTAAAAATAAATTAACCCTGCTTAAAGCTTGATTCATAAGAATTAATTTATTTTGTAAAACAGTAGTAAATTAAAAACCCTGTTTCTGTCGTCCAATGAACCCAAGGCTGCAGCCCCCCATAATTAAACCCAAATGCAACCAAAGAAATATTTTAAAAACTTAAAAAAATTGCAGCCCCCTCAAAATTCTACGTGCACCACTGAATCGGCTAAGAATCAATCTCCTTCTATTATTTCTAATGAAATTTTATAAAGACTCGCTTTTTTTAGAAGCAAGTGACAAATTGCGTAAACTGCTAAATCCTTGTGCGTGTTCGTTCCGAAGGAAAACGTTTGATTTATTTAAAAACACTTTTATCACGCAAATTCATACCTTGAAAATAAATATTAAACGACGATAAAAAAACTCATCACAATTTTCGAGATGCTCACTGATAAGAATTCATTGTTATGTAATAAATCGATGGCCAAACGCTTTTTTATGGCACGTTTGTTCTACAAAGGACCGTGGAAATTATTGGGGGTAACGAAGTCGTTTAAAAATTACAGCTGTCATTCATAGTGCAGAGGAAGACACTTGCGATTAGTTAAGAGGCCGGAGCAAGGGAGAACGAATTGTTCTAACCGAAACCGTGCTAGAAGAAATATTGTTATTAGTTGCTTAAAGCCCGAATTAATGTTCCGACCGCAAGGATGGCGAGAAGCAAGAAAATTAAACAAGTTAAATTGTTTATTTCAATTTGGCTGCCTCCCCTAATAGTTTTCGTCTCCAGTTTGTTGTTTTGGTCGCTCTTACGCCGTACGAGAATAGTTTGATTAATAAACTGCACAACTATTCCCATTCTATTTTCTGGAATTGCCTTCAATGGCCATGTTCTGTTTATTTTACTTGTTATTTCAAGCAAACTCGCATATTCTACAAGCCGCCCCCGACGCTTAGGGCTTACATTCGGTTTTATGGTGCGCGTTGTAAGCGGGAGGTGTGTAGGCAAAATGATTTCGATACAAACTTGTTCGATTTGGCCCGATTAACTATGGATGTTTATTTATTCTTAGTTGGGGTGTTCAATTAGTTATGAGCAAAACAAGAACAAGACCAAGACTGTAATAGTCTTGGTCTTGTCTTGTTCTTGCTTATTCGGTCTTGGTCTTGGTCTTGCACAAATGTTTCTAGCCTTGGTATTGGTCTTGCCTATTTGGTCTTGGTCTTGGTCTTGCAAAAATGCAAGACCAAGACCAAGACTGCAAGAACAAGCCCAATTTTGCTCATCACTATGTTCAATAAATGGACTATTTATAATTTTAGTAGAAATAGCAAATAAAATACAGAATGTCCGCTTATAACGTACCTCAAGGGACGTACAAAGTCGTTTCGCTATAAGCGAAGTTTGCAATAAGCGATAAATATCGGAAATACCTCTATTGGTCAGTAAAAAGTCGTTCTAAGTTCGTCGTAACCGAAAGCTTTCGCGTTTATAACAAACATCAATGTTCGTTATATCCGAAAGTGCCTTATAAACGAGTTCGTAATTTGCAAAAAAAACACACATTTGGTGTTAATTTAGTTCGTACCCCATATGTCGGTTTGTTATAAACGAAAGTCCGTAATGAGCGGGTTTGTTATAAGTGGGCATTGCTGTGTATGCTTAAGAACATTAATAGCAGAAAATTATGGGTTTATTATTTAAGAATTAAATCAGGGGTCCCGTAACTTTTTAAGGATTTGGAAGCATCAGAGCGCAAAATGGGACAAATTTAAAAAATCATGAGACATTATAGATTTTTATGCATACATATTTAATAAACCATAATTAAAAAATTTCGAACTTAAACAGTTATGAAAATTGAATGGGGGTGCGATATTATTTTTTACAAAGAAAAAGAATTTTGGAAACTTCTGAACTAAGATATTTAAAGCAATTTAACGTTACAAAAAAAAATTTACAAAAAGGCTAGTGGAGAAAACATAAAAGTTTAAATCTATTTAACACTTAATGAATTAATTAAATTACAACATGTAAATGTAGTGTTGAAATGTCCCCAAAATTAAAAGTTTGGCGCAAATTAAAAAGTATCGAATTTCTAGTAAAAGGCTCGGACCTCGAATTTAAATGGAGACCTTCTTTATTTAAGAACGATGCGATTTTTAATAAAATTTAGTTAGCCCTGTAATTTTGCAAAAAAACAAATAAGAAAACTTAATTAATACATTGTGGCCGAGTTGTTATTTTTCCTTCTTCTTCGACACCGTTCCACAAAGACATCGGACTGCATCGTTAACAGGTCCCCGACATTATTTAAAAGAAGTCGACAATTTATTTTATCGAACCTTATTAGGCTGACCCTCGGTGCCTTGCTAACACCGATTTACATTGAAACCCACGGAGTTTCTGATCCACGCGCTTAGATAAAGGTTAGTCCCAATTTGCCGAAGAAAGAATACAAAAGTAATTAAAAAACAATTACAGAATTGTAAGCGCGGAACATTTTGTATTATTAATTGTAACTTAATTTAATTTACTCTAATTTACTGTTTTCAAAAGTGTTACAAAAGTAATTTGGGCCTTTTTTTGAAGTTATACTTCTTTTGGTGTGTTTAGAGTAAAAATTTGGCGATAGTGGAAGTTGCGGGAGCACAGCTAACCAAAATTCGAGAGATGAAGTTACCCGTTAATTAATGATTGTGAATCATGCTTAAAACCGAGTGTGCACATTCGAGCTCAAAGTGGCACATTCCGATCTCGGGAAAATGAAGCGCGCCGCTCCGCGTCGCGCTTCATTTGCCTCCCTCGCTCGGAAATGTGCCACTTTTCGCTCGAATATGCACATCTTCGTACTTATAAGATTTGTCTACTTTATCCTTAACTCTTTCAAATCCAAAAATTCAATTTAGTGTGATAAATATCGATTTTATGTTGGAAAAATATATTTACCATCGCAATGAGTGGAAGGGAGTGAAAAGAAACAAGAATCTCGTTAGTGCGAGCGAGAAGAAACGATTAAAATTATTTAACTGCTTTTTGGTCTAACTAATTGGCCTAAACTATTGCAAATCGTGCTTAAAACCGAGTGTGCACATTCGAGCTCAAAGTGGCACATTCCGATCTCGGAATGAAGCGCGCCGCTCCGCGTCGCGCTTCATTTGCCTCCCTCGCTCGGAAATGTGCCACTTTCGCTCGAATGCGCACATCTTCGTATGTGATAGGCTTGTACTGGCTCATCGCGCTTGGACCATGATCGTTTTCAATTAATGTTATTGTAGATAACCCATTTTATATCATGGGTGATGATTTGTCGTAAAGCTTGGGCCAGTATTAGGAAACCTAGCCTCGGTGTACCAATGTTGGCCCAAGTGTTGGTTAACCTAACTTCGGCCTTCCGATTTTTATTTAAACTTGGTTCAACACTGGGCTACCCAGTTTGAGCCATTCTAATGGTGCCCAAGGTTGGTTCAACACTGCGTTTCCGATATATTTCCCTAAATTAACTTCAAATAGTGTTAATATTAATAACTATTTATTGTTATAAAGAAGTAGACAGGAGAATAAAACTGGGATGGACTGCTTTTAGAAAATGAGAGATATCTTAACAAGTAGAATAAAACAAGAGTCAAAAATAAACTATTCGATCACAATATATTTCCAGTGCTACCTATGCAGCAGAAACGTGGTCACTTACAGCAAAAAACAAACAAAAACTAAGAGTACCGCAAACATCCATGGAACGAAATTTCTTTAAGGGATAAATCGACAAATATAAAAATAAAACAAAGAACAAAGGTGCAGGATATAGTAGAGAGGATACTAAAACTGAAATGGTCTGGGGTGGGTCATATTGCGCGTGCAACCGACGATAGATGGGCGAAGAAAATGGTTCAGTGGAGACGGCGTCTAAGAAAAAGGGAAAAGGAAGACCCCCGACAAGGTGGACCAAAATATCAAAAGAAAAGCTAATTTCGATTGGATACAGAAAGCGCAAGACAGGGATCGGTGGAGAATACTTGGATAGCCTACATCATAGGAATGAACGATTGAATTGTTATAAAATGTAATTGTATTTCAATATTCTATACTAATTGATAATCAGTTCTGTCCTGGGCTTCAGTATTGGGCCACCGTCCATTATAAGTTTTGGCCTTGACTACCAAGCGAGGCACGAAGCTGTCATGCCAGACTTTTAGCAAGGCAGAACCACTACAGGTTTGCGAGCTTGGACCAAGGACTTGCAATAGTTGGCCCAAGCCTGACCTATTCTAATTTCCTATATGGGAATACATTTAGCCTTTCTGCCATCTCGCCCATGACGATCAGCATCCATTATGGCTTTGATTTGCTCATTATTGACTTTTCAGTTGGTCGACCAAGTGACAACATAATTTTTTTAAACCAATTCTGACACGTGCGCTCTGCTAAGCGTTCATTTCCATAAACTTCGCATAAGTCTTTGTGTGCCTCAAAAGCTTTCTTGTCTTTCCGAAAATGAAAAAGTAAAATACGACGAAAGTGCTCGTTTTTGTGCTCCACGTTACATTTCGCACTAAATCGACAAATGTAAACCAAATACCAAGTAATTTGTCTCTGAAATAAGTTAAAAGTCGCTACTGCCAACCGTCGGACTAAAAAAATTGTAACGTTGACCGAAGTGATTCCAAAAAGTCGTAAAAATGGAAATTACTTACTTGCTAAATCGTTGGTCACATATGAAACAAATTTATTAAATTTATAATAGATTTTTTGAGTAATCTATCAAATTCAATTAATAATCTTATAAAACATTACCAACATTATCAAAAATAACCATAAAACAAAATATTAGTAGATTTAAATTCTATTTATTTCATTTAGATTATTTGATTACTAAAAACTTTAATTATAAAACAGTTTCCAAAACTCATATCTAAGTTTTCTTACAAAATACCAATAGGCACTATTATGAAAACTTTATCGAAGCCGTTTCTAATTATTCTAAGGATTTATTAATATTTAAACTACAATTTCATCTCTAAAAGAAATAGCGTAGCTGTATACGAAAAACTTATAGAAAATTCATTTATTTGGCGCGCTGTATAAATGTGCATTTTAAATAGAGATCGAATATTGATCGGACTCAACACCACTTGAATATGTATCAGGAAACAAAATAAGTTATATCCGAAACGGTGATCACATCACCGCACTCGATAACTACGGCGCATTCGTGTTTCAACCAAATTCGGGTCCAAACATAAAATTGTAACGTACGATGCTTGTGCGAGACAAGATGTCGGGAGTAATACTAATGCGTCATCTCAGGAGCTTATCCTGTCTACTTCGGCTTGAAACACTCTTCGAGCTAAGAGATATATTAGATGAGAATATTGAAGGAGAAGGATAACTCTAAATATATCCCTGCCAGATACTTCAAGTATGATTAATGACAGTAAAAAGATCTGCGTAGATAAATGAAAGACAGGTAAAAGCGATTCAACCGACTGCTAACGCAAAACTGTCAAAAATTATTTCGACTAAAAAAATTCAGCGCGCAAATTGAATATTTTCTTTTGCCCGCGGGGAACGGCTCCGAATGCCACTCGTCGCTTTTATAATTCAAATCAGAATATGTTTTTGAAGTCTTTTCAATATTAATTGTGGGAAAAAATTAATCGTGCAATGGTGCCATTTTTTGCTCCAATTCGGGGGACCCCAAAATTATGGACCAAATGTGGTCCGTCAAGGTTATTAGTGACGCGCGATGAAAATTATAAAATACCGTGATCAGCGCTGGATTTTTGCGAGCCAGGACAAAAAATTGCCATTGGCGTCCCTCCCCTTCAGCATTTGGGATGTTGGGCGCTTTGGTGCAGGGTTTCCTAACCTGAGGACCGTGGACCTTGGAACCATGGACAATAAAACATTTAGATATTAAATTTTTTTAAATTGCAACGTTTCGTCGGTTGTTTTTCGCCTTCTTCCGGCCATCTATAATAAAATTACGTTGTAAAAATTTATAAAAATAATTTAATGGATAGTAGAACTATATTATTATTTACTAATTTTTATATGTAAGGTAACTAATCCAAATAAGGCCCGGTGCCTAATAAGGCCCCGTTTTTAAATTTTCCATTTCCTAATTTCGAATCATTGTTAAAGCTCGTATATGTTACAAGAGAAAGATTGTTATTTTTATTTTGAAGTTTAATATAAATAAATATTTTGATTACGAAGTATTAATTATGCCTCTGTAATCTTAAAGGTGGGCCTTATTTGGGTCCGTTACCTTATTTGTTAAAGTATAATTGTTTCGTATTATCTATACAAAATTTTCGAAGTTTAAGTAATTTTGAAATGGTTGCGATCGGGTTTAGAGAGAAATTTATAAGAAGAATTAAATTACGGTATATCGATTCTGAAACATACTGCCCTCTCTCCTAATGGAGATGGTCGCCACGAGAGGTTTTACTGTATTCGACTAAAAAGTAAATAACTTGCATTAAAAAATTCTAATAAAATTAGACTTTTGAAATTGAATTTGAAGCAACGGATTTCGCAATCAACTTAGAAGCAAAATACACTGAAATTCCAGTTGAACTTTTCGCATGCAAAATACGAAAGTTAAAACACTCCGAATAACTAGTCGCTCCATAAAAAACAAAGCTCGGAACAAAGTTCGAACAAATTAGAGGAAATCATTGAACGTTATTTAAATCACCGGAACATAGAAACTTGGGGAAGTTTCAACAACTTGCTTGCATTTACTAAGAATATTATTAGCACTTAAATTAACCAGTAGATATCCCTCTTTTATACAACTTCGAACGACTTCACCGTTCGGTCTCGGCCAAAAATAGTTGGAATAAACGTTAAGTTAACCGTAATTGCTACAACATAGTTAATTAAATGTGGAATAACAATAACGATATGTAATAATCGCCTTAGTCTCGTTGAAATGAATTAAAGTTGTTCGTCGATGGATAATTTTAAATTGAATTAAAAAAAAAAGTAAGAAGGCGTTTAAAACTGAGGAATTAATGTAAATTACTTGGTTTAGTAATTGAATTATGTTAAATTTCTTCAGAATATCAAAAGTTTCAATATTTATTAACTTCTTTATCAAATTTCAATACTATTATACAGTGAAATCTCGGTTATACGGACTACCTATTGTTGCAGTCCAAAATTCAACAAATTAAGTTAGCCGTAATATGATGATTGTGAATCGTGCTTAAAGCCGAGTGTGCATTCGAGCTCAAAGTGGCACATTCCAATCTCGGGAAAATGAAGCGCGCCGCTCCGCGTCGCGCTTCATTTGCCTCCCTCGCTCGGAAATGTGCCACTTTTCGCTCGAATGCGCACATCTTTGTGTTAATTGGATTCAACTATATTAATAACAAATTTTTCAAATTCAGAATAATATTAATTAAATCAAACTGAACTAAATGTACCAATTAAAAATTACAGTAGGGTATTTTTGACCAAAAACCACATTTCTAATTTAGTACTTTTAAACTAAACTAAAAAGAAAGTCAAAGAAGATATATACATACATAATGAAGAACTTATACATAGAACAATAGAAGAAAACAAAAGCCTAAAAGTCCTAAAAAAAGATTAATCAACAATAAATTTCAAATGAATCAAATCCAGACAGAAGACGGAAAAATTACACAAAACAAAAGAGAAATAACAGAAGCAACAGAGACATATTATCAAAACTTATACAATTCCAAAATAAAACAGAAAAATGAGAAACGTACAGAAACAACAACAAAAATAATACAAAATTTAATATTAATTATTTACTTTTGATAATTCATTTTAAATTATAACTGAGATAAATCGACTTTATTTAAAGATAAAATTAATCTATTTTTGGATTAATATGAAACTGTTTACAAATGTGCAGTATTAATTAACAATTCATTATTTGTGACTGGCTATAAATGACTTTTGAGGTGCTAATATAATATAAACAACGATTTACAGCAATTTCAACGTGTTTTTTTAAATATTATCTGCATTATTTTTATAAGAATTGCACTTAAGGGTAAGAAGAGTTAAACATTTTCAGATAAGTTACTGCTGGGGTGGTAATTTGCATTTTGACTGACTGTACATGAAAAAAATACTTTAACTTTTTCCGAATTTGGACGCTTATTTCCCAACCTTTTTTTCAACATACCCGCCCAAGTCATTCTAAAATTTTGATGCACCCCCTATGTAACATATAAATATTTTTTTTATATTTAACAATTGAATTAATCCATAAATGAAGTCTAATTACAACAGTGTATACAAAATGTGCCTTAAAACTAATTTGTTTATAATTTTTACAAAAATGAAAATTACCCAAAAACATTTGGAGACATTAATTTTGACATAGCTATAAACCTTCAACAATCTGCAAAAGATGATACTTCAGAAAATTTGACTCATACAATTTTAATTAATCAAAAATGCGAATTAGTAAACAATCGAAAGTACACCTGAAAATATTTTATCAAGCTCGTTACAATTAGGCGTGCGGAAGAGCGCCACGATAACTTATCAAAAGAAATAAAATATCTAACCTTTTTCAAACAAAAAATTGATCTAATTTATTCGACCCTTAATTTTTTAAATTGAAGAATGAAATAATAATATAGGCAAATCCGATAAAGACGAGGATGTGCGCATTCAAGCGAAAAGTGGCACATTTCCGAGCGAGGGATGCGCGACGCGGAGCGGCGCGCTTCATTTTCCCGAGATCGGAATGTGCCACTTTGAGCTCGAATGTGCACACTCGGTTTTAAGCACGATTACGAAGCGTCCCGGTTTAACAGGAAAAAACTTGGTCAAATTGTTAGGTTTATGTTTACAAAAAACGCAACAAACATTAATTACTAAATAAAACAGTCGCACATTGAGCTCCGGATAATTGAGGTTTTACTGTATATAATTAAATTATTAATGGGACAATTTAAAGATAGGTATCAATAAATTTAAAAAAGTGCCCAATAATTTTTAATGGGCTTAACGCAATTGAAAAGTGGAATATCGGAAACCTCGTAAAAACCCAATTTCATCGGGGTTTCAGTTTCTATAAACACCTATTTTCGAACATAGCGAGCTCGTATTACCGAATTGGCGGTAGGTTAAGACAATAACAATAAACGTACACATAATAAGGCTTACCTCGTTGGTGTTCCAGCGATGCCTTTGTGTGGGGAAATGGTCAGCCCGTGGCAAACTTTCCAGGTTCTCGGGCAGTTTGATAGGTTCACCGTCTGTAACAACAATATCACATAAGTATACCATTTGCGGTTTTTCCATTACAGGAACATTATTACTCGGCTGTGATAGTGCGCCTAAAGTGGTCAGATAAAAAATTAGACCAGCGGCGGACAATAACACAAAAGGAACGGTGCATCGTGTCATTTATTACACGATAATGGAAAGAAAATCTTATGACCAACCATTTCTTCTGTCGATATTAGGAAAAGTATATAATAATCGGGAGGCTTTATTAAACGTTACGTTACAAAATGCGATACTAAAATTTAATGCCGAGCGATTTATTTAAACTGTTAAATATCCACTAGTTAATGGTATCTTGTATAACTTCACACACCAATTTGCCTAGTAATTAATTAACTATAGATTCTGTAATAAACATAATAGTTAATTATAGTAAGTACAGATTATTACGGTTTTCCTATTCAAAATTGATGTAGATAACTACCCGTAGGTACAGTTGGTAATTAACAAACTACGATAGTTTGCTAATTAAATGTAGCTGTTAAAACTAATTGAAACAAATTTATTTAATTTCTAATGCAAAATTCATAAGTAGTTTAACTTTATTATCGTAATGCGAATGCTTTACGATTGCGGCATTTCCATCGGCGGATTCAATTCCAAAAATTGCATTCGAGTGCCATCTTTTGGACAGTTTTATTTCTATTGGCTTGGACGCAAACCTACATTTGAATTATTACAAATATATTTATAAGCAGCGTTTTTAATTTAGTGATTTCTTTTGTTTTCCGAAAGTTTTATTAAAAAAACAATGTTCGAAGACAATAAATAAATTCCAAATCGATGCGGAAATTCAACATTACCCCGAATGAAGAAAACACTCTCCCGATAATGATTTTAAAAATCATTTATCGAGGGATTAAAAAAAAACCCGGGGCCACAATAAATTTTACATTTTTTCCGCGGGCCGTAGTACTTAATTGACAGCTTCTTGCGACCTGTAATTTTTTAGTCAGCACATATTAAATCAATGAAAAAAAACCGGTGCGTATTGGCGTTAGAAGTTGTACTTCTTTGGCGCGACCAAATTAAATATAAGCTCGTGTAATAACACAGGCCAACAAAAAAATGTTTGTAAAAACTTTTTATACCAATTCACCTGAATCTCATGTATTTTTGGGTGCTGAAACCGAATTTGGTATCCAATTTTTTTTATCGCCCTCAGATCTCTCACAATATAAGATCGATTATATATTTTAAAATAGAGAATTTGATACAAAAAAATTAAATAAATCATAGTTTTTTTTATTAGGTAACAATTTTTACTTATGATCATTTTAAATTACTAGAATTTAAATAATCTTTTTTCTTCTTCCTCATGTTTTAGACTTCATTAGTCCGTTCGTAACTCGTTTTATATAGGGTGGTCTTGTATTTGGTCTGGCCATCTTTTTCTAGGTCGGCCTACGTTTCTTCTACCTCTGGGCCCGTACTACCAAAACAAATATACCATATATTTGTTTTGGGATACGTTTTTCATCCATTCTTTGCAGGTATTGTAGCCAAAGAATGGAAAACTGCAAAAATTGTCCCAATATTTAAGAAAGGCAACAGGGGACTATGTGAAAATTATAGAGGAATCTGTTTACTAAATACAGCCTATAAAATATACTCTAGAATAATCAATAAACGGCTCAGAACTATTACAGAAGATAATATAGTGTAAAAGTACCGGTTTTGGTCACGTTAGGCCCAGTTTTAGACACTTGAGTAATTTTGTAAAAATAACTTGAAAAATACGAAAAAAACATTATTGATGTTTCTATTGTAATTAAAGATATAGTAATTACACTTATTGCAGTATCGATAATTCTTATATTTCACAATTGTCAAAATAAAGTGGAAAATGTCCACAAATGGTACAGTGTCCAAAACCGGTGCTTCTACCCTATTAGAAGAACAAACGGGATTTAAAAAAGACAGGTCATGCACTGATAATATGTATTGGCAACCTTATAACATCAAAATTTATTGCCAACCTAATAACATTTCAATGATTAAAAATATTTTTTTTACATTTTAAATAATAAAATATTTTTTTAATATTGAAATATGGGCAATTGGCGCGTGATTCGACTTTTTTATTATTATTTTCGGAATCAGCACACAAAATAATTCAGGAATAAGGTAAAATTATTAAAAAAGTTTTTTCATCGTTGGCCTGTGTAATTAATATAAATAAATTCAATAAATACGAGAATGTGCGCATTCGAGCGAAAAGTGGCACATTTCCGAACGAGGGAGGCAAATGAAGCGCGACGTGGAGCGGCGCGCTTCATTTTCCCGAGATCGGAATGTGCCACTTTGAGCTCGAATGCGCACACTCGATTTTAAGCATGATTTGCAATAATTTTGGTGACGAAAAATTAATATATAATTTTTATCATTTCTCTCACTTGTACTTATAAGTTTGTCGTATCTTTTCGCTGACTTCCACTCATTGCTATGGTAAAAATACGTTTTCGACCATATAATCGATATTTAAATTAAATTTGCGGATTAGAAAAAAAGTTTAATATATAAAATTTAATAAATACGTAGATGTGCGCATTCGAGCAAAAAGTGGCACATTTCCGAGCGAGGGAGGCAAAAGAAACGCGACGCGGAGCGGCGCGCTTTATTTTCCCGAGATTGGAATGTGCCACTTTGAGCTCGAATGTGCACACTCGATTTTAAGCGTGATTCACAAAAATTTAGGCCAATAAATTCGACGAAAACTAAATTAAATAATTTTAATCGTTCCCTCTCACTCGCATTGCCGCGATTCTCGTATCTTTTTGCTCCCTTCCACTCATTGCTATGGTAAATACGTTTTTGAAACACATAACCGATATTTACCAAACTAAATTTAAATTTCGCAAAAGAAATATAACTTCAAAAAGGTACATTTCATTGAGCGATACATCACGAACTGTTTTATTCAGAAAATTCCACTTAGTGATTCTTTTCAATGTGCAAACCAAGTTTTGGATACAAAAGAAAATTCCGAATTGCATAATTATATAGAAATTGATAACCGCAGGAATTCATTGAAGACAGAAAGTGGAAGCAATTTCTAAAGGAAAATTTAATTTACGCATTATGCGAACAAGATATTTCGAGGATAAAAGGAGCGCCATCCAATCTTTGGTTAACATACAGCGACAAGCAGAGCAACCTTTTATTACCTTAGATTAAAATTAAACATAACGCGGGTTTATGAGGAACAGCGTCTGTTAATTATGCTTGTGGTACTGATAAATAAGCGAAAACGACTTTTAACGTATAGAATGGTTTAATGGCGCATTTGGTTCATAGCCGAAACGTGAGACCCTCATAACTTGCACAAGTGGTAGCATAACGTTATTTACATAATTTCGCTGGTGCTATCACAGTTTTCACTTCTAGCGCATAAAAATAACGCAAACTTTTACATAAATCAACGGCGTTATTTTTTTTTTCCGACGGGAAGCGCCGATTCGCGCACCTGAAAGTGGCGGTGAATTTTCGTTTAGGCCCGCGAGGCCCGGGCCTACTGCGTCATAAATTATTCGCTATCCGGTCTCGATTTTCAAATCGATATAAATCGACTTTAAAATTTTTTAGTGGTGGGAATGCTTCAATTACGCAGATTCACACCTATGGGCACTTTTAAAGATTGATATTTTTCCTAAAATGCAATAGAGATATCGATAATTGGAAAAAAGGTTGGCTTTGCATGTTAAATGAATAGGAAAATTTTAAAATCAACGCTTAAGAGTACAAAATGTTGTTCATTTAACCAAATTGCGATTTTTACTAATAAGAAATGTACCCATGGCGACCCGCTCAATCTGGGACACCCCGTATATTCAAAAAGGGCGCCATATCATAGTATGCCTTGGGCGCAATCGAAGTTGAATCCGCTGCTTGCTAGACCACGTTTCAATTACAAAGGCAATAAAGTCATTATTGAAAGTAATTTATAATAATCTTGATATTTTATTTCGTACGAACTTATACCTTATTTACACTATTAAATTATAAAGGGGAAAGTGCGTGTTAAAATATTTAATGTTATCTACGTTTTAGCTAACTAAGTAAAACAATATTAACGTTGTAATAATATGACAACAAGGCGAGCTACTTACTACTAAAAATAAGTGCTACCTTTGTTGAATAATAAATAAATTGCTTCGGGTAGGGTGGCCCCTATTAATTATTAAAGCAGGGGTTCCCAAACTGTGGAGAACTCGAATTGCAAAGAAAATGACAAAGTTAATGCGTTTTCAGCTTGGCGAGTACTGAAAACTCTATTTATATACCTTTAACTATTTTTAATTTTTTCTTCTCCCTGAAAAAGACTAAAAGAAAGTTTATTACTTATAAAACGAGTCCTCCAATTCAAAAATGCCGCATCTGATCAAAACATTATAAAGTAGGCATAAATAAAAGTGTGAGTACTATATGTATTACATTTTCGAAAACGTAATTAAAACTTATCTTTCCTCTATGAAAATATCTCAAAAAAGACTTATTTTTAAATTCACAAAATTCCGCTTATAACGCAACCACTGCACATTTGTTGCTACCTGTTTGGCAAATCTAAAAATCAATACTTTGAAGGCTTTGTAAAAAATCAATACATAAACTCCGCCTTTACTTAACGTTTTATGGATGCAAATGTGCCTTAACTTATAGGCAGCTACAATACAACGTTCTTTGAATGTAAAGTATATGCTTCGAAGAAAAATTAGGAAATTTAAATTATATCAGTCTTTAAAACATTTTTTTAAATGACTTCGTTATTACTTAAAAATTGAAATTGCAAATATTTGTTTAATTGTATTTTTTATTTCAAGTCTTATTAAATTAATTTAAACTAATGTGTATTACTTTTTCCAGAACATAATTAAAGCTCATCCAACTTTCCTCTATGTAATATCTTAAAAAAAAAACTATTTTAAAAACACAAAGTTCCGCTTATAACGCAACCACTGTAAATTTTTTGAACATGCAAATCCTGTTTGGCAAATCTAAAAATCAATACTTTGTAGACTTCGTGAAAAATCAAATACTGTGTCGGCTTCGTGAAAAGTCGATACATAAACTCCGCCCCTTTACTTAACCCAAATGTGCCTTAACTTATATGCAACTTGACTACCCCGTGCTTTGAGTGTAACATATGTGTTTCAAAGAATAATTAGGAAATTTAAATTATATAAGTCTTTAAA
Organism: Sinopyrophorus schimmeli; assembly: GCA_036325965.1. NCBI lineage: Eukaryota > Metazoa > Arthropoda > Insecta > Coleoptera > Elateridae > Sinopyrophorus > Sinopyrophorus schimmeli. The sequence continues at coordinate 156,463 of JARFIZ010000060.1, read as the reverse complement.
ACATTTTTTTAAATGACAAATAAATGAATTAACATTAATATCTGCTAGAGCAATAAACAAATATATTATTTTAGAAAGACGTCGCACAAAAAAATTACAACCTGTAAAGGGAGTCGCACTATAAAAACGATTGGGAACCCCTGTATTAAAGATTCGATGAAAAAAGCGCTTGATTATACAGTGCTCCAATTTAAACCCTTCAATACCGACTTGAAGTGAACGATAATGCCTAAATAAAAGAAAATAATAAATTTAGTGACTCTAATTTATGGAGCTCTCCTTTCGTCTTTTACTAATGGGCTACTCCTCGTAAATTAATGGCTATTTTCGAACCGATTCCGAATTAAAGAGAAAAAAACAAAATACATTTTTAATTAAGACTTTCCCTAACAGCCGTAAGAATTTTATTTATCAATATTTAAATCGATCGATCGCTTTCGAAGCGCAACTTTTGCCTGTGTCTCAAAAATCTCCTTACGTGCCACTCCTAACAATAAGTACTTATCCTCGTAAAAAGAAATCGAAAACTCTTTATGCCAGGTGAACGTGCAAACTATGGAATATTTTTGCCGAGATAACAGTCTTCTTTAGACTTCGACAAGAAGTAAAAATCTACGTGAGAGTTTGGAATTTAAATTAGTCCCACTTTAAATCGCGTTAAAAAAATTGTGTTTATGTGCGCGCGTTAGAAGTCATACTTCTTTGACGCGACTAAATTAAATGTAGCCATGTGTTATGTTGTTTTCTTACACGAGAAACCGTGTAAATCAAAAAATTAATTTAAACAAATTTAATAAATGCGAGGATGTGCGCATTCGAGCGAAAAGTGGCACATTTCCGAGCGAGGGAGGCAAATGAAGCGCGACGCGGAGCGGCGCGCTTCATTTTCCCGAGATCGGAATGTGCCACTTTAAGCTCGAATGTGCACACTCGGTTTTAAGCCCAATTCACAATAATTGAGACCAATATAAATCAGTTAAATAATTTTAATCGTTCTATCTCGCTCACATTGATCAGATTGGCGTATCCTTTCGCTCCCTTTCATTCATTGCTATGTTAAATACATTTTTCGAACATAAAATCGACGTTATAAACAAAATTTAATTTGGCAGAGCTAATAATAATGTAGAAAAGTGCAATAAATATGAAAATGTGCGCATTCGAGCGAAAAGTGGTACATTTCCGAGCGAGGGAAGCAAATGAAGGGCGACGCGGAGCGGCGCGCTTCATTTTCCCGAGATCGGAATGTGCCACTTTGAGCTCGAATGCGCACACTCCGTTTTAAGCATAATTCACAATCATTATAATACGGCTAACCTAATTTGTTAAGTTTTGGTGCTCGCGCAACTTCCGTTGTCGATTTTAAGCATGATTCACATTAATTTATTTACTTTTTTAGACGGCTAACTTCATACCATCGAATTTTCGTTAGTTGTGCCCGCGCAACTTTCGTTGCCTACTAAAATTTAACCTTTGACGCGCTAAGAGAGGTATAACTTCAAAAAGTGTTGGTGTGAAAGCAGAATTCTTCTAATTCTCTTTTAGAAAATGTATATAGGGGAGACCGGGTATGGTTGTCTCACGGATAGGTTGTCACATTAACCATAACAGAAAACGTCTTCCAGAAACAGAAAATGACATTGATAAATTAAGACCAAGGGCTCTATAAATGCAAAAGAAAAAAATTGTGACTTCCAACCCCGGTCTCCCCCTACACACTTGACTGGGCCAAAATTATGCTCATAATTATATTATAACAACTTTTCACGATAACAAACGGCAAGTTCAATTGCAGCACTTGATTGTAATAGCTAATTACCGATGTAGTGGTTTCGAAAGCATTGCTCGTTCAAAGTAAAATCGACAACAAATTCCCTTCGCGCTGTCGTTAGTGGCTTCGTGTTTACATGATTAATTATGAGTTCGACTTTTAGAGCACAAAAGCGAATTAGATATTAGGCCCTAATGTAATTTAAAAGATAAATGTATTTTAGGTTTAAACGCCTAACAGCCTGCGATTTAAGATTTGCATACTTAACGTACGTTGCCAAACCTACAAACGAAACGCAACATAACCCAATTAACCGATATTTGGTAGCCTCGAAAACTGGATCGTCAGAAAAAGGAACTACGCAAGACATAAAACTACAATAAAGAAAATTATAGTAATCGAAACCGTTTAAGTTGAAGTTTTGTCGAGTATAATTAGGACAATAAAATGTTATTCCATATATCTCAGTGGCGTGCGACAAGAAAAACTATAAATTACTTTGTTTTATTCCGCTTTGTAAACTTACCAAATAACTCTTATATGAATTTATGTTCATTTTTCTGACAACTTTAATTACGCTTATTTATACACTTATATACGAAGAGTATTCAAGAGGATGAAAGATACATGGGTTTTAATGCTCCTAGTTACGACACTGATTACTAGTTTTATTCAAATTGTGTAATTATACGTAAATAAATTGACAGTAAATATTAAAACGAACCGATAGCATCTTAGAACACTAAAGGGGAAAAAAGTGGAAGCGAGACGAGCGAAAGTACGCACTTTTCACACACGTGCAGAAAGGAACGAAGAAACTATGCTTTATTCTGACATGGGGAAATCGACTGCTGTACCAAGAGTTCTAAATACCAAATGTTTTTTAATGTTTTACAACAACTAATCGAGTTATAAATTTTTAATACAGGCAAGCCTCGATATTATGGACATATTTGCCCGGAAGGTTTTATTCATACTAACGAGGTTAGTACACTAAATTCTCTAATTTTTTATGAACCCATTATGATATGAACCCTTAATGCCTAATTTTAAATTCCAAAATCTGTGATTTAATTGTCTCGCTTTATTACTAGTCCGGAAGCAATGAAATAAACATAGAACGGAGCAAAAGTGTCGGAGGGGTGACCAAGCCTGTCTGACTGCCCTTTCAGCCCTGCCTGATTGCTCGGGGATCTTGGGAACTTAGGTCAACTAGATTAGCGGTAATGAGCGGCATTCAATTACCATAGCAAGTGCTCTTGATGATGCGAATCGACGTGATCTTGCTCCTATACGTGTCGCACTGTACCATGTAATGGTTGTCATGCATTCGCCAAGGGTATTTCGCTCGCAAGTACTTAGCTATTCATTAAATTGTGGCCTGTCGTCGCACTTATTAATCGTGCATTCTCGTTAATTAACGCTCATTTGCCTAACGATATACACCATTTAATTCTGTTAAAATTGATAAATAACCAATTTATTTCGATGTATACGAAATGGTGCGTGAAACGCTCTAATTTACGACCAGCTAGTTAGTATCTTCCGAAAGCGCACAAAACTTTCGTTCGAATTAATCTTTAATATTTATTCGCCTGCGATCTTGAAGTTATACTTCTTTTGGCGCGTGGAGAGTAGAATTTTAGTAGGCAACGGAAGTTGCGCGCGCACAATTAACGAAAATTTGATAATACGAAGTTGGCCGTCTAAGAAAGTAAGTAAATTAATGTGAATCATGCTTAAAATCGACAACGGAAGTTGCGCGAGCATCAATATTCTACTAAATCAAGTTAGCCGTAATATAATGATTATGAATCGTGCTTAAAACAGAGTGTGCGCATTCGAGCTCAAAGTGGCACATTCCGATCTCGGGAAAATGAAGCGCGCCGCTCCGCGTCGCGCTTCATTTGCCTCCCTCGCTCGGAAATGTGCCACTTTTCGCTCGAATGCGCACATCCTCGTATTTATTAAAATTTGTATACTAAACTTACCTTCAAAACAACAAATTTATTAAAATATCGATTATATTTTCGAAAATCGTATTTTTACCATAGCAATGAGTGGAAGCGAGCGAAAAGATACGAAAAACTCATAAGTACGAGTGAGAGAGAACGATGTTATCTAATATTTTGTCTATTTTATTGTGAATCGTGTTTAAAACCGAGTGTGCACATTCGAGCTCAAAGTGGCACATTCCGATCTCGGGAAAATGAAGCGCGCCGCTCCGCGCCGCGCTTCATTTGCTTCCCTCGCTCGGAAATGTGCCACTTTTCGCTCGAATGCGCACATCTTCGTACTTATTAGATTTGTCTACTTTATTCTTAACTTTTTCAAATCCAAAAATTCAATTTAGTGTGATAAATATCGATTTTATGTTGGAAAAATATATTTACCATAGCAATGGGTGGAAGGGAGCGAAAAGATAAGACAATCTCGTCAGTGCGAGCGAGAAGAAATGATTAAAATTATTTAACTGCTTTTTGGTCTAACTAATTAGCCTAAACTATTATGAATCGTGCTTAAAATCGAGTGTGCACATTTGAGCTCAAAGTGGCACATTCCGATCTCGGGAAAATGAAGCGCGCCGCTCCGCGTCGCGCTTCATTTGCCTCCCTCGCTCGGAAATGTGCCACTTTTCGCTCGAATGCGCACATCCCCGCATTTGTGAATCATTGTATTCAATATGTTCTTGCTATACATTTTAAATTAATGTGCATTTTCTGAATTGAATTTTAGATAAAATTATGCAAAGCAGGCATTTATAACAATTATCGATTTATTTATTAGTTTAAGTTTGAACTATTCTAGAATTTTAGTAACATGAAAGTCGGCCGAGTAATTTTTATTTAAATTCGTTCTATTTTAATTTTTAGTGTCGCATGTGAATAATACTTCAATAGATTTAAGTATTAAATAATATAACTGAGATTTACTAAAAATATAATAATATAAAGATTTAAAAGCGTTGGTAATAAACATGAAAAGTTACTTTTACTTTTAAAATACGTTTATTGAGATTCTATTAATTAAAGCCGTTTTAACTGTAATTAATAATGAAACTGTTATTCGGATTGAAGCAACAAAATACCCTTTATTTCTTATTTCATTCATTAAACAAAGCTATTTTAGTTCATTAGTAATTTGAAAAGTTTATGAAATAAAGTTATACACAACTACATTTAACAAAAATTGAAAAATAGCAAAACGGAGCTAAAAGTACAGGCCTACGATTAATACATTCAATCTCCGAGCACTTTATTTTTGTCAGAGACTGTACTCGGTACGTAAAAAAGTTTATACAAGGTGTCTCGTTGATGATAGCTCAACGGGACAAAATTTCTATCGCGATTGACACAGTGTTTTTTATTTAAATCGTGTTTTGCGGCAAAAAAGCAATAATTTTTAAAATAAAATAACTTCCCTCATGATAAATATAGAGGGACGCCTTTATTGACTTTTTTCGCAATATTTCACTTAGATTTTAGATTTACTCCTTGAGCTGATCATCAACGAGACACCCTGTATACAGACGACAGTAATACAATCCCATTTTAAAGACAAATAAATTTGACAATGCTGTCGATGCTTTTAGATGGATCGTACATAAAACACGAAGATACAGCGTGAGAAAAAAATATTTACTGCTGAACTTAAACACCAACTATCCAAAAACAATTTACATCTAAATGTATTCTTATAAATAACATTAGGCCTAAGCTTTCTATCAAGGATTGCTTTTCCAAAGGATTTCAATTATTTTTTATGCGTATATTTTTACAACACATCAATTAGACAATAATTTTGGCAAAACAAACAAAGCCATTAAACTATGTAGTAATAAATGTGGTATCCTTAATTTTGCGAATAGGAACAAATATTATTTTGCAGCATTTCGGATTTGATGACTATCTTAATCAAATACATTAATCAAGATGTCTATGTTGATTGAATTTCTTATGACGTGATTCGACGTAATCAATAAAACGAAGAAATCCTTACTGAGCATATCTGGAGGAATTTAGTCGATTACATTTGTCACAAATAGAATTTCCGTTAATAGGATTCTAATCAAAATCTCAAGGCTGCAAACGCACTAATTCTTTCTCTTCTTTATCATATCGATCTCGTTTTCATCTTCGAAATGTTAGGTAATCCTACTTCTATTTTTAGATTTTTAATTATTGCAAATTGTGTAATCAAAAGTTCCCTAAGTAAGAATATCTAATTCTTTTGGTATGTGTGCTTCATTATTTTAAAATTGAATCTTTGTTTACGTAGTAGGGGAAAATGTTAATTTTTTTATTATTTGCGGCCCTTTGTGACCCACAATCTACGATGTTTCAAATGCCACACTGGCAGACATTAACCAAAAAAGTTTTGTTAATTTTTGAAACAATTTTAGTGTCATCTCAAAGAAGAACATTGGTAGTTCTTATAATACAAAAATAATTAATGAATGTATAGTTTTCATAGAACAATACCTGTTTTATTTTGCTTAATATGAACAGAGCCAAAGTACATAACCCCTGTTGTACCTAGGCCAGGGGTTCCCAATCTTTTTTATACTGCGACTCCCTTTTAAGTAATAATGAAGTCATTTAAAAAAAAAATGTTTTAAAGACTGATATAATTTAAATGTCCTAATTTTTCTTTGAAGCACATATGTTACATTTAAAGCACGTGATATTGTAGCTGCCTATAAGTTAAGGCACATTTGCGTCCATAAAACTTTAAGTAAAGGGGCGGAGTTTATGTATTGATTTTTCACAAAGCCTTCAAAGTATTGATTTTTAGATTTGCCAAACAGGTAGTAAACAATGTACAGCGGTTGCGATATAAGCGGAATTCGTGTTTTCCAGGTTCCACTGTACTATGATTTACAGATCCACGCCACTTATAATAGAAGACTTTTTTCCTTATAGATCAGGGGTTCCCAATCTTTTTTATACTGCGACTCCCTTTACAGGTTGTAATTTTTTGCGACGCCCTTCTAAAAGAATATATTTATTTATTGCTCTAGCAGATATTAATACTAATTAATTTATTTGTTATTTTTATTTACAGTAAAATCTCTCATAGACGAACACCGATGGTCATGAAATCTTTGTCCGTGTACTAGAGGTGTCCGTCTAAAAGAAAAAGGACTACAATGCATATAAAGCATAGGGACTCCTCTCCGTCATCAAAAAAGTGTACGCCGAAAGGAGGTGTCTTTCTAAAAGAGGCGTCCGTTAATGAAGGTTTTACTGTAATTATAAGATACTCATTCAGTGTCGCGTGCAGGCGACCTGTGCCTGCTCAAATTTAACACTCGAGCGCCCAAAGAAGTATTACTTGAACAATTACAAGCGAAAAAAGGGTCAAGGTACAACAGGTGCCCTTAATATTTAAAAATGCGTTCCATTGAACATTGCAAAATCAGCTTTACGATTGCAGATCAGTTGTGCCTTCAACATCCAATTAATTTTGCAACGTTAAAGATTAAATGTAACAGAATGATAATGGTACATCACCAGTTACATAACCTATTAGCATAATCATCATAATTTCCCATTCCTGAAACATTAGCATATTAAACCGTTGTTCGTTGCTACACCCAGAGGCTATTTAAAACACAACAATAATAACTTGCTGGTGGTGGTAGGTACATACTTGGTCGGTGTAAACAACTTTGCATAAAAAATGGCATCTACTAACTGTTCTACGCACATCTTAGGTTATGTTGATTTTAAGTGTTAATTCTTAAATTTAATATAGAGCAAAATTGTCAATCGTCTGGTTTGTTTGAACGATTAGACACTAACATGCTTTTTTTAAATAATAATAATGTAGAGTACAGCTATACTCTGTCCGGCGAACAGAAATAGTCAAGCCACGCCCCACTAAATTGAACCAATGTATGCGGTGCTCAGTTTCACACGGTACAAATTAATAATCAAGTTTGTAATAGAAAAAATTATATTTAAATTTAGCGCAGATTTGTGGGAGTGGCTTAACTATTTCTGTTGACCGGACAGAGTATAGTTCTTTCTGTTAATTTTTTTCTAAATCAAATTATTTTTGCTATGGTCATGGGACCAAATCAAAATACTTCTTCTTAATCCTAGGTCTTTCTGCCTTTAGGTGAAAGGCTATTAAAATACTTCTGACTCTTAATCTCATACCAAAAGCGTTAGTTAGGAACCCACGTACCGCATTATAAGAGGGTTGCCTGTACATATGTAGCTTTACTCGTACTATACATATATTAATTTATTCGGATAACAACTTCGGTTTGAGCTTCGTTATATTTTAATTGAATTACCAGAGTTTATAACAAATGCATAGATATATCAATAATATCTGTACTGCAGTTAATTGTATATAATTTGATTAACTGCACCAAGTTGAGCGAACTCCATGCAACTTGTCGTCTGCCTCAAAAGTTAGCAGTTATAAATTGCAAGTAATTAATGAACGAGGTAGAACCAAACAACACATTACGGTCGCAGTCCTTCGAAATTAATTACGAGCACCTCGACGCCTTTAAAACAAAGAAATATGACGTCGTATGAAGTGCACAAAAAAAAAATATGAAATCCGATCATAAATCAGGAGCGTTCCGAAAAGCTGCCGATAAATAAAGACGGTGGCCGGGCCCGCCTCGGCCCATCTGGGAGCCGCATCAGCAGAACCGAAGCGCCGACCGTAAAATCACCCCACGCTGACGGGACACGTCGCTACAATCACCTGACCCCCGCGTGCCCCAATCGAACTTGCCCTGTTAGAAATAGAAATTCCCGACATGTAGCGGTTTCCAGCTTTTGGGCTCAACTTGGAAATCCAATTGTTAAACTTTAAAATAATCAACATTATTGTTAAGAGCAGAACTGAACCGCAAGTCGCGTTCCGGGCATGTATTACAAGTAGACGTTATTTCGTGGCGTTGGGCGTGAGGGGCTGAAGGGCTAATCGCTTTCTTTCGCAAATAAAAAGCTGAAATTTCAATTACTGATGAGCTCAAACCGATTTTTAAGTATATCAAATAAGTATATTAATGCTATAGCGTTTTGAATTTGGCGCCGCAGGTTTTAGGGATTTTCATATTTTGGATGAAGTTCAATTGTAAGAATTTGGTAATTTTCGCTGTCAAAGCTCTTTAAAGGGTTTTGTTGTTTCCATGTCCGCAATTGCATTGGTGTTTTTTTGAGGTTATACTTTTTATGGCGAGTTAGGGTTAAAATTTGTTTGGCAAAAGACGTTGCGCGCGCACATCTGAAGTTAGCCGTCTAAGAAAGTAAATTAATTATTGTGAATCGTGCTTAAAACCGAGTGTGCACATTCGAGCTCAAAGTGGCACATTCCGATCTCGGGAAAATGAAGCGCGCCGTTCCGCGTCGCGCTTCATTTGCCTCCCTCGCTCGGAAATGTGCCACTTTTCGCTCAAACGCGCACATCTTCGTACTTTTTAGATTTGTCTACTTTATCCTTAACTCTTTAAAATCCAAAAATTCAATTTAGTGTGATAAATATCGATTTTATGTTGGAAAAATATATTTACCATAGCAATGAGTGGAAGGGAGCGAAAAGATACCACAATCTCGTCAGTGCAAGCGAGAAGAAACGATTACAATTATTCAACTGCTTTTTGGTCTAACTAATTGGCCTAAACTATTGTGAATTGTGCTTAAAACCGAGTGTACATTCGAGCTCAAAGTGGCACATTCCGATCTCGGGAAAATGAAGCGCGCCGCTCCGCGTCGCGCTTCATTTGCTTCCCTCGCTCGAAAATGTGCCACTTTTCGCTCGAATGCGCACATCTTTGCATTTGTTGGATTTGGCAACATTAACCTTCTCTCTTCCGAATCATAAATTTAAATTCAATTTTACAAATATCGATTTTATGTTTGAGAAACATATTTATCAAAGCAAAGAGTGGAAGGGAGCAAAAGATACCAGAATCTGGTCAGGGCGATTGAGAGGAAACGATTAAACTTATTTATATGCACATTTTGTCTTGTTTTAAATTTACATGGTTTCCCTTACAAAAAATTATGAATTGAATTTACACGGTTTTCTCCTGAACCTAGGTACCGTGTAAATTAGGACTAGGTAGGCGCAAAAATTAGATTTTGCAGAAAGCGTAGTAACATATATGAATTTTGGAAATCACTTGTCTATCTATATACAAGTACAACATAACATATGGTTATATTTGAATTAGTTAGGTCAAAGAAGTATAACTTTTACCCATCAGTTTTTTAATAACTTTTAATTATTTAAAAAAAACGTTGAAATTATTTTTTACATCAGAAGAGTATGTGGAGTCAAAGCCAAAAAAATCACAAATATGGTTTCTGGTAGAAATTGGGTTCTGTAACTATTATTTAATTTTTCTAAAGTAGGTGGTCGTTTGGCGCAGGTTTTACTGTACCAAGTAATTTGTTTTTAAAGTAAGTTAAAAGTCATTACTGTCAACTGTCAAAAGTAAAAAATTATACCTTTGAAGATATTAAAAAAAAGCGATTTGTGCAAACCGAAATTACTTTCTTGTCCACCCAATAGTTATATAAACAAAATCGTTTTTGCAAAGTAAAATGAGTCCTTACCGACCATTCAATTAATTTGTAATTAATTAAGGAGGCAAAAATGGAATTTTTGTTAAGTTTTCTTAATATTCGGTATCGTTATTGATAATTTATTGAAAACAGAACAGTCCCATTCAAAACGAGACGTATCACATTAAATAAATTTGTAAGTACAGACATATGTATTTACAGTGAAACCTGACTTATATGAAACCCATTGATACGATATTCAATTATACAAATCGTTCATTTATACGATGTAAAGTGGGGTTCCTTAACTTAAATATTATTCAGTTATACATACGAAGAAAGATGGACCAATAGGTAACTATTCACTTACACCAGTGTTTTCCAACATTGTTTTTTAACGTGGGCCACTGAAGTCGTTCTAAAACTTTGATGCCCCCCTGTGTAACATATAAATATTTTTTTATATTTAAAAATTAAATTATTCCATAAATGAAACCTAATTACAACTTGTTCAAGGCACAAGATTTAGGTTTTAGAAAAAAATTATTAAGAATAAAACAATAAGTAAATTTTTAAAACATGTACAGTTGAACCTCGATAAGCCGAATTTTTGATAACTCGAATTATTTTTAGTTTCCCTTCAACTTCGATTTATCGAGGTTTGACTGTAATAGGTAAATAACTAAAAATCAAGTACGTTTTCAAATTGTCCCCTTGAATAATAAGATTGCCCCCTTAAACATTTAAATTACGCCCGTGTGGGGCGTAGGACCCACGTTGGGAAACACTGACTTGTACAAACTATTTGGCGTTCCCCGACATCTTCGTATAAGTGAGCTTCCACTGTATATGCATGAAATGGTAATACGATCTGATTTAATTTAGATTTTCTTAATAATATTTTTAATTGTTGACACATCGTGTTATTATTGTTTTTTCGCTTAGTAAATCGAACACCCCAAATCCGAAATGTTTAAACAAATAAATCTAGAATTCTAATGGAAAGCATTTTGGTGCATTTTCGTTAACAGTCCTTACCAAAAATAATCGATAATAGATAAAGTTGTTTGTGTCGGAGCGGCCGCAGTTTTTTGGCCCCCTACGCCGGAGGTCCGATAAAGATAAAGGCACACATTCTAGAATCGAACGCCTGTTTTGATAAGACAACCGGCTTTTCTTTATACGAAATTGCAAAAATAATTTAGACGAGAGTGTGATTTCGTACGGTGAAGGTGTGTTAAATTTTAACAAATTACATTAATTGTTTTAAAAAATAAATTGTGCGACGTTAAATCGTAGAAGACATCAATCGAGGCGGAGGTATAAATTCTTTAAATATATTCTTCAATACGTTATTAAAAAAAAACCAGCCTGTATAGTAATAAGTACAATAGAAACGATATCAAAATAAACTGAAACGAGACATTTAATACGGCACTTGTATTTTGCCATAGTGCAGAACTTTGTATTCGAATGTCATTTTATAACGGTTCAATTACAAGATTACAGTTATTCCATAATGAAATTCCTACAACAGAATCTGAAGTAGTTCAATTAAACCCAGTTACCTAGTTGAAGTACTCACATGATACTTAGGTATTATATTGCAGAACAAGCGTACTTCAACTTAACATACATTTGGAAAAGTAAACCTAAGAGTTGCTCTATAGTTATATGGCTATAGCTATAAAATTGTATCAATTTCGAGATACCGAAGAGTATTACTTATTTGCAAGGACTATATAAAACATAATTATCCTTCCGCATATTAGGTGACTAAATGTCACATGCCATACTAGGTGGGGTTTGCCACACCCCGAAAATAAAATGAAATAAAATCTAAAAAATTGTACTCTATGGCAGTTCAATGATAAGAAATATATTTTAATAATTAATAACGAATAGGTTTAAGTAAAACACATTGTATCTTCTTTCTCCTTTCCACTCATTGTTATGGTAAATACGTTTTTCGAATATAAAATCGATATTTACTAAATTAAATTAAAATTTTTGATTTGAAGGAGCTCATGGCTAATTATATTAATGTAATAAATACGAGGATGTGCGCATTCGAGCGAAAAGTGGCACATTTCCGAGCGAGGGAGGCAAATGAAGCGCGACGCGGAGCGGCGCGCTTCATTTTCCCGAGATCGGAATGTGCCACTTTGAGCTCGAATGTGCACACTCGGTTTTAAGCATGATTCACAATAATTTAGGGCAATAGATTAGTCGAAAAATGAGTTGAATAATTTTCGTCGTTCCCTCTCACTCTGACTGACGAGATTGTGGTATCTTTTCACTCCCTTCCACTCATTGCTATGGTAAATACATTTTTTTAATAAAAAATCGATATTTACTAAATTAAATTAGAATTTTTAATTTGAAGGAGCTTATGATAAATTATATTAATGGAATAAATACGAGGATGTGCGCATTCGAGCGAAAAGTGGCACATTTCCGAGCGAGGGAGGCAAATGCAGCGCGACGCGGAGCGGCGCGCTTCATTTTCCCGAGATCGGAATGTGCCACTTTGAGCTCGAATGTGCACACTCGCTTTAAGCATGATTCACAATAATTTAGGGCAATAGATTAGTCGAAAAATAAGTTGAATAATTTTCGTCGTTCCCTCTCACTCTGACTGACGAGATTGTGGTATCTTTTCGCTCCCTTCCACTCATTGCTATGGTAAATACATTTTTTTAATATAAAATCGATATTTACTAAATTAAATTAAAATTTTTTCTTTCCACAAATCAAAATTCTAGTTCTAACAAATTGAATTTTTTTTTCTCATTATAAGGCTAAAATAAATCTAGGCATGTAAAACAAGAAAATATACATAGAATTTTGATTTAAAATCTAATTAGAGGATAAGGACCTCCTTAGTTAACCGTAAGAAAGGATTTTAGAAAGATAAGCAGTCAGGTGTAATTAACGAAGTAATCAATATAAAACGAATTTCCGGATTTCGCAAATACAAACTTGTAACTCATTAATTATGGCATTCGTTTAAAAATAACGAAAGCAAACGATGTAGAAGTTTTGTATAGAACTTAAAAGCCTATATGTTTTTTTTAAAAGCCTCTCTTTAGAAGCTCGTAAGCATCTTTAGAAATCTCGTAGAATTCTTTGAAGTCGGATGTCTTTGGCAACGATCACAGTATTTTTGATACATATTATATAACTATAATTAATAATACTAAGACATAGATAAATTATCTATGAGCAGCTCAATGTAAACACTGCTAAGTGTAAATATTTTTCAACAACTATAAACATTTTAAATGTACGCTTACATTAGATTAACCTACAATATATACAGGCTATTTACTATGGATTTAATGAAATTGCCTCAAAAGATAAGCAAATTGCCAATTTACTAATAACCAATTTAATTTGCCGGGTTGTAACATTCAAAAAAAATTATAATCAATTATCGACTGGCCTTTTAATTCTAATTCGATTTAAATACACAAAATTAAAATCAAAAGCCTACTTTTATTATTATAAACAATTATCTTTAGAATGCCGCAAAGTAATTCAAATAAAAATTAATTTATTCAATTCGGATAAAGATATTAAAATGTGGTTTTCAATAAATAAAATTTTATTAAATTATGTGTACCGTATGAAATTTTAAAAAGGTTTACTCAAAGGATAACAAAAAAAAAAAAATTTAATTAAATCTTGTAGAATTATTGCATTTTGCCATTGGAAAATCCCATTAATAAAATATGGGGGTGAACATATTCAATTCCTTTTAAGTAACGTTTTATTTTGTTAAAGCTTTCAATTGACAGAGTGCGCTGCCATTTACTGTTGTCTTAGTAACGTGGAAAACATAAAATAACTATAAAAATTTTGAAAATTAACTCCCATCTAATAGCATCGAGTGGTCACCCCCTGGAAGAGAGTAGCAAAACTGGGCGATAGCGGTAATAAAGCTAATCTCTTCTTGCCGCTATAGCTTGCTTCTGATTGGCTATCGAAATTAGTTAATAACTCATTACATGTACGTCAGGTGCAAAAACGCCACCAAACTTTTCTTCTCCGAATTTCATATCCTATTTACCGTTAAAATTTGGTCTCCTACTTTTAAAACACTCTGTATGTATTTTATTACAGATAAAGAAAATGTGAAGACACCTTTAAGCTTCTACAGGACAAAGTGCTCAATCGAGGTGCGGGATGTGGTGTCTCATTATGGATGAGGGCAGCGATTTTACTACAATGTATGTAAGTACTTTACTGTTTATAATATGCTATTGTTTAAATAATCAAAGCACTAGTTTCTAAGATTGGATTAATCCCTAGCTTAATTTTAGTATTATTTAATTCGCATTGCAAATTATGTACAGTCAAACCAAGAAATAATCAACACCCTAGAAACAGACCTACAGTAAACGTACTTTTCCAAGAGACAAAATCTGGAGCTGCATGGTTAAAAAACAATTAAGATTGATCTTTGTAATTTTAGTACCTAGAACTAAAGGTACTAAAATTTAAAAAAATTACAGAATTACTGTAGGTCTGTTTCTAGAGTGTGGATTACTTCTTGGTTTGAGTGTACGTTATTTGCAAGCCTACTATAGAAAATAACTATTGCTTTTAATTATTTAATAAAACTATTTTGCATGTTCGTTTCTTCTATATTTTTGATACGTGGCTATAATTGCGCCTTTTATACCTATTACTAAAACTGATTACAATATTCAATATGCAACGTTTCTAAAACAATTAAATAACCAATAACATGTAATAAATTTAAAAAATTAAGTGATAATCTAAAAATTACTTTAAATAAATTACTTCATATTGCTGTAATAACTTAAAATCAACTCATTTTTAACTAAAAAAAAATTGATACAATAAATAAAATTCCATTAATTATGTTATATTCATGGGTAGATAGTTTTTACTATACTCGGGCCGCCGAACAGTCGGAGTGATCACGTTCTAAAGGGATGCTGTGGACGGGGTTCTACGCCTTGTTGCACGTTCAAGTTTACACTATATTCAAGAACTTAGTAACTATTAATTTTACCAGTAAGAATAAATTTAATTTTTAACGGTATCTTGCAGAACCCGCTACAGATGATGAATTTATTTCATCTGTTTTCAATAGCCAATGGTTAGAGGGTCGATTTACTTTAACACGCCGTGATCACGCATTTTTATTACTCCGTCTGTCCGACGGCCCAAGTACAGCACTTATTTTAAAAGAAAACGATCTAAAATTTTAAGATTTTAAAAACAATCAAAAAAGAGCACCAAAAAAATTCGCAAAGGCTTTAAGTAAGCCAATTCTAATTGTTTTCCATTGACAAAAATTCGACAACTTGTTATAAACAATATATCGCCACTTTTCGACACAAAAGCAATTTACGATTCGCATCTCGTCTAATAAAATTTAACTATGCGTTTAAATACAATTAATTTCGATTCATTAATAAAATAAAAACGCCCATCAAAAAAGCAGACTGTTGACCGTCACTTAAACAATAAACCGCATTGTATTACGCAAATAATTCATACTCAGGAGGGGCATTAAACAAAATCATGATGTACGTACGCAATTTTGTTAATGTTTCCCGTCTACGACAGTTTTCCACAAAAATTTGTCACCGAACGATGAAAAGAACAACGACCTTCGCACCCCACACGCTCCGAATACATTTGCAATGCTTATAAAGTAGTAGAAATTTCCAATTTACAACGTACAAGCCCGCTTTTAAATAGAAGCAAAAACGGGCCACTTTTTGCGAATTACGTCGCGCGCTTATGAATTGCAAAACTCGCGCGTAAATAATATATTATTTGTTTTCATCAATAATTTAAAGAGTGTTATAAAGTTGGGAGAAAGAAGCGTAATCTACTCAGCGCCGTTCGGCGTACATTCTATAACTGTCTAGCAACTTGAAACCAAATGTGACAAGACTAAAGCTGAAATCGATTTAGATAACAAATTACCCTTACACTACCCTAATCTTAAATTTTCATCGAAGCGGGGTCTAATTTTGCATATCGTATACTTACAGCGAAACTAGCCCGGTCGGGCCCCCTAATCCGCATCGATACCCAAAATAAATTTATGCATTAATCCAAACTTGGGCAACGCAAACGAAATCTTTCAAAACGCGAATACAGTAAAACCTCAATTATCCGAACCTCGGTTATACGATTTCACGATTATCCGGATTGTCGTTGCGAAAATTAAACTTCGGTATTTCTTACTAAATATTTTATTTTGTATTTCGCACTAAACAGTGTTTTTTTTTGCTTTGTTGATTTTAAAATAATGTGCCACTGTTTTATTTAGTGATTAATATTTGTTGCGTTTTTTGTAAACATATACCTAACAATTTGAACAAGTTTTTTCCTGTTAAAACGGGACACTTTGTAATCGCGCTTAAAACCGAGTGTGCGCATTCGAGCTCAAAGTGGCACATTCCGATCTCGGGAAAATGAAGCGCGCCGCTCCGCGTCGCGCTTCATTTGCCTCCCTCGCTCGGAAATGTGCCACTGTTCGCTCGAATGCGCACATCCTCGTTGAGAAAACTTTAATTTGTTATTGTTGTGTGTTATGGGAGTTTTTGATTAGCCCACGCACCTCTTTCCCACATTACCTCGGATAAACGAGGCTCTACTGTAATAGCAATGCCTTACAAGTAAAGTGTTTGAAGTGGAAATTTTGGTTGGAGTTTTATATTTATTTTAGGATTCTTCTTGGAATGAGCATTTTGAAAATATATAGTTTTATACCCAAAAAATCTACTTTTAAAAATTATGGCCATTTCAAAAAGGAACATTTTCAATTTTTGTTTGGTTTTTATAAAAAAACAATTGCAGAAGAAAATCAATAAAATTCGAATGCCATCTTTAAAGGTTAATTTCAAGGTAGTTATTCAGAATAATATAAAAATGATGATTATTTACTATTTTAATTTAAAAAATATTTATTGTACATTTTCAGTAGGTTGGTGTCCCAAAGACATTTCTTCTTTCCAGAAATAATCGTCAAAACAAAGCAGTTGAATGCACCAAGAACATTTTATGATACAAAATTTGAGGCAAAAGAACACTCTGCATCTTCAAAGCCAAAAAGCAGCTATTCGGAGCTGAATATTCTTATATAAACTTTTTTTTTCAAAATTTTCGTCTGGTTTTTTGCCCATAACTTTTTGAAAGTATATAAAAGTATGTATCTACCAAATCCTCTTGCAAAGAGCAATTCAAAAATGTTTATTACTACCCCAAACAAATTTTCCACCTAAAATACTTTACATACACGTTTGGTCTGGTAATGAAAAATACAGACCTCAACAACTGGTGACATATTCTTAAGCGGTGGGTAATGGCGCCTTGGGATGGCTTTTATTAGAGACCAGTGATAGGAAAAATAATAGAATAATACAAAATAAAACTAGCATTTTATTTTACAATAACAACGATTTCGAAATTTTGAGCCCCCCATGAAGCCGGGTGCGCTGGGGCTGTGCCCCACGTGCCCTTATGGGCTTGGCTGGGAGGCATTATCCCGCTCTCTCCTATTCTCCCATTTTTTTAAAGTTCTGATCAGTTTATTAAACCTAGATCGTTCCTAACAATACACTAAAAACGATTTGTTTGAAACCGATCATCGGGAACATTAATTTTATCTTCGGTTGTACCTAAGCGGTATTTAGGTATTAAATAATAGTAAGGTTCACTGCAGATTCGGTTGCAGTGGAGCTAGATTTAACATCGGCACGGACACCAGTGGTCGTTCGAAAACTGCAGATGGATTTCGAAGCGTCGGGCTTGAATTATTGAAAAGCATGTGGAAAGCAGCTGGTGTCACTTGCAGTCAAACGTGAAGCGTCGCGGCGGCGTCGCCTTCACACTAACGCTAATACACGCCTGGAGAGCTTTCGTACGTCTCCGCAAAATGCACTATTTATGTAAGTTGCCGACTACTTGTGATATATTTTGCGCCTCGGCACATGAATAACTTACCAAATTTTATTATTCAGTTACGTAGAAGAGCCTTTAGTTTATATTGTAATTCCTTCCCATTCTATAAATTGTATTGTTAAGCGAATCGAAGTACAGTGGAAACTCGGTTATCCGGACTAACTATTCTTGCAGCTCGTTCGGATAATCAAAATTTGGTTAATTGAAAATAAAAAAGTAAAAAATTATGAAAAATAAGCTAAGCCCAAAGAGAGATTTTGAGAACCCAACTACGGTTTTAGAATTACTTGAATTTTGTTAAAGTAAATTGATCATTGTTAATCGTGGCGAAAAACGGAGTGTGCGCATTCGAGCTCAAAGTGGCACATTTCCTAAGATCGGAATGTGCCACTTTGAGCTCCAATGTGCGCACTCAGTTTTAAGCATAATTCACAATAATTTAAACGAATAAAAATCAGTTAATAATTTTAATCGTTCTCTCTGGCTCACATTGACCAGATTGTCGTATCTTTTCGCTCCCTTCCACTCATTGCTATGTTAAATACGTTTTTCGAACATAAAATCGATGTCTTAAACAAAATTTAATTTGGCAGAGCGAATAATAATGTAGACAAATCTAATAAATACGAAGATGTGCACATTCGAGCAAAAAGTGGCACATTTCCGAGCGAGGGAGGCAAATGAAGCGCGACGCGGAGCGGCGCGCTTCATTTTCCCGAGATCGGAATGTGCCACTTTGAGCTCGAATGTGCACACTCGGTTTTAAGCATGATTCACAATAGTTTAGGCTAATTAGTTAGACCAAAAAGCAGTTGAATAATTGTAATCGTTCCGTCTCGCTTGCACTGACGAGATTGTCGTATCATTTCGCTCCCTTCCACTCATTGCTATGGTAATATATATGTTTCCAACATAAAATCGATATTTATCACACTAAATTGAATATTTGGATTTGAAAAAGTTAAGGATAAAGTAGACAAATCTAATAAGTACGAGGATGTGCGCATTCGAGCGAAAAGTGGCACATTTCCGAGCGAAGGAGGCAAATGAAGCGCGACGAGCAGCGGCGCGCTTCATTTTCCCGAGATCGGAATGTGCCACTTTGAGCTCGAATGTGCACACTCGGCTTTAAGCACGATTCACGATAATTATATTATTTCCCAAAGCTTTTAATGAAAAAATAAAAGTCCTATTTTCAACATCAAGTCTGCGGCTGCACACAAATAATTTTTTATATTTCTATACGCAGGGTAGCGTAAAATTTTTTTTTTCTGAAAAGGGATAAAATTTGAGAAGCTCTGGTACAGTAAATTGTCCTTAGATAAATTAGATAAACGGATACTAACGACGTTTCTTTGGAACTGATCTATCCTCTGCGACATTACATTTGCCTTTGACTGTACACAAATCAAAATCAATCGTCGCCTTCTTTCGAAATGCATTTCATACAGAAACGCCTTCAAATCTTTTAAAATATTTACAGAAATAAATACTAGTTTTGGAAAGAAAAACACAGACTTCATTTTCCGTCTAATTATCTGCAACAATTATGATTTTCCGGGAGTAATCCGATTAAAATATTGGGCGACGTTAATTATAACAAGAACTAAATAATATAAGAAAAACAAACTGCGATAATCCTTTGGAACGTGCCAACAGCCTCGCTTTAACTGTAGCTTTGTTAGGGACGGAGACAATATAAGATAGAAATAATAAAACAACAATGCTAAAGTAATTTTCAGTATTCCTTTCAGTGGACTTCATTTCCTAAATGTCTTTAGGATCCACTAGGCTAGGAAAATTGTGCTTCAATAACCCAAACTCTTTGTTATCAGATACGAGCACTAAACTAAAAACCGGAAATAAGTTTCTCGGACAGGAAAATCATATAATTAAATTGTTTATTGGATTAGCTAATTAACCATTTATTGACACGTCAGATCCAAAATGACGTTCTCATTATTTGAATTACTATAAATATTTTTTAACATAAATCGAAGGAATTTTATTGTGCTTAAAATATTCAGGTGCTTTATTAATTTTCTTTTGATGCTTTTCAAGATAATTAATATCCAACTTTCAAAAAGAGTTGCGGTACCGTTGCAATTATTTTCCTGTGTATTCAACGTTCTGGAAAATTCAAAAAAACTCTTATATTACTCTAGATTAAAAAATTATACGAAATTTGATAAAATACACGTTATTAATAGGCGAATTTATTAATCAGTCATTCACTGAGCTATACCCCGGTCAATATTTACAAGAAAAGGTCATTTACTGGACTTACAAAGTTTATGGCCAAATTGCGATAATGTTTTCATTAATTCATAAACAAAAATAGTATCTCATTTTAACTTTAACGGTTGTTTTGAATTTATTAATTTGTTTACTATTTTTTTGATGCAACAAATCGATGCGAGGATCCATTCCATAAATCAGTCATTCACTGGACGTTTTTCCCCATCAAGTATGAAATTTAAAACCGGTAATACAAATACTTATTTAGGTTCTCAAATAAACGATTCATTTATAATTGATATTTAAAAGAAAAATAACTTTCGAAAGACAATTTCAAATGCTAATTTTCCAGACGAGAAACAGCATACTGCAGTTTCCTTACGTTTCGAAAAAACTTTACGCATTCAAACTGCTTTAATTAAAACTTAAACTTGAGATATACAAAATAACAGCTACAATACATTTCCTGACTGTGTTAGAACATTTTATTAAACAACTTAATATGCATTTATATGTATGCAGCCGTTTACAAGTGCCTAGCATACACAAATAGAAAAGATAAAGATAATAAAAGTGTTCAACAACTTTTTCATGTGTGCAAATATAAAGCTGCCCACCCACTTAATCGCAGAAGGGAAAAAGACCCTAACCGAATTTTAGTAAGCTCTTCGAAATTATTACAGATATCTATTTCGAAACTTACCGTCTCGGAACTGGATAAACGACAAAAAATAAAAAAACAATAATAAAGCTAATTTGTAATGTCTTTCCGTTTATGCAATAAGTACTAAAAAAGCAGATAAATCGGAAAAACTTGCGAATGAACTTTTCTAGGCTAACATACAAAAAGTTTTAATAGAGTAACGTAATTTATATAGCAATGATTAAAAACAAATAAAAATGTACAGTTGAAAAGTTAAATTGAACTTTTATTGGAAAGAGTTTGATTTCGGTAACAAACTAGTTTTGTAGCTTTTGCAGGCGTCGATAAAACTAATACTGCTAAGCACTCGACTAAACTATAACCATAAACCATTAAACGGGCCGAAATTAGCTGATCGCGAACGAGCAGGGAAAAAAAACCGGTGCGCGTTAGAAGTTATACTTCTTTGGCGTGACTAAATCTTGGGTTTGTGTATAGCTGGTTTCCACATTACATGTTACTGGGCCTCCTTTAAAAAAATTATTTTTGAGGCTTCCCCACTGTAGCGAAACCTGTTGTACCTTGGTCCCTTTGTACCTAGGGCAATTTTATTTTTTTTAATATTTGCGGCTTTCGTGGCCCATAATTTAGAATATTTCAAATGCCACATTGACAGACATTGACGTAAAGTTAACAGCAGCTGGCCAATGTACTTTGTTAATGGGTGAGATCAATTGAAATTTTTAATCGAAAAAAAGTAAGGCTTTTTATATTCTTTTTACTTAAATATCTTATTGATTTTATTACCTAATAACAAATGACTCATCGTAATAGAAAGATTATTTATTAATGTTTGCATAGTAGTGGTCTGATTTTGGCATAGCATAATCTTTAATTTTATTTTTGAGTTTAAACATCAAGAGTCGGTGTGTTGTACCTCGGTCACTGTCAATAAGTTGTACCTTGGCCCTAAGATCAACGTGCAATAAATAAAAATTTAGATGTACCTTTGTTATAAATTCTTATTTTTTTTTATATTTTGCGTCGGATAATATGCCTCGCAAGTCTAACAAAAAATTTAAATTTTTGCAAAGTTAACCGTTAAGTATGCGAAATTTTAGTATACCAAGAAAAGTTTTGTTAATTTTTGAAACAATTTTAGTGTCATCTCAAAGAAGAACATTAGTAGTTCTTATAATCCAAAAATAAATATATAGTTTTCATAGAACAATGGGTTTTATTTTGCTTAATCTGAATAGAGCCAAGGTACATCACCTCCGTTGTACCTAGGCCATAGATCCACTAATTTTTAAATCTTATAGCAATTTGAGTAAACGGTTGATAATGCTTTCAAATATTTTATGATGAATACCTTATTAGTGCCCCACTACGATACAATTCATTTTATCAACAAATTGTTACATATACAATTTAAAAAAAATTACAAGTGAAAAAAGGCGCAAGATACAACAGGTTCTTCTACTCCTATTCCCCGATTTACAGAGAGAAAGTCGTGTAAATGGAAAACAAAGCAAAATACAGTAGTCGCCGCTTAAGTGGTTCACGTCGGTCCATTCCATTTTGACTCATATAAGCGGCGACCCACTTATACGGGAAAACTGTTATTTAATAGATATTAATTTCGAATACGTACATTTTATGTACATTATATATAGGTATATAAGTATATACTTATATATAATTAAGAAATAATAATTTTCAAGTTTAAAAAATCTGTTTATATACCTATACAATAATTATATACATTTGAAATAATCTGTGAACTTCATTTGTTGCATGTTACAACTTTTATTGTATACAATATTTTCAATTTTATAATAGGTTTGAAATTCACTTTGTTCACCATTTTTTTTCCAAAAACTTTCTTGAACATTTTTACCACTTTGTAAAAAGCGGGGAACTTCATAAATAAATTGAAGATATCTTTAAAATTTTACCTGACACATAACAATATGTAGGTAAGAAAAAGGACAAATACAATAGGCAAATTAACATCCACATTATAGTTTTAATTTTTGTTCATTGGCCCGAGAGAATTATTATATTTCTATTCTATCATACAGGTAAAAATAACTGATTTTCTGAATCACTTATCCGAAAACTTGAACCATTTATGTGACGGTTTTTAAATGTTGTTTATACTGTTTGATATGGTTCCACAAAATTTGACCCATATAAGGGGCTGATTCATTTAAACAATGGACCACTTATGCGGCGACTACTGTATATATAAATTGATCAATTAGTTTTGAAAATTAATAATCAGTCATTGGACTAAATTAAATTTATTAAATTAAAAAAGAAGATTAATGCAGATAAATCGAAAAAAAAACGAAGATGTGCGCATTCGAGCAAAAAGTGGCACATTTTCGAGCGAGGGAGGCAAATAAAGCGCGGCGCGCTTCATTTTCCCGAGATCGGAATGTGCCACTTTGAGCTCGAATGTGCACAATCGATTTTAAGCATAATTCACAATAATTTAGACGAATATAAATGAGTTAAATAACTTTAATTGTTCTCTCTCGCTCACATTGACCAGATTGTCGCATCTTTTCGCTCCCTTCCACTTATTGCTATGTTAAATACGTTTTTCGAACATAAAATCGATGTCTTAAACAAAATTTAATTTGGCAGAGCGAATAATAATGTAGAAAAATCTAATAAATACAAAGATGTGCGCATACGAGCGAAAAGTGGCACATTTCCGAGCGAGGGAGGCAAATGAAGCCCGACGCGGAGCGGCGCGCTTCATTTTCCCGAGATCGAAATGTGCCACTTTGAGCTCGAATGCGCACACTCGGTTTTAAGCGTGATCAACAATCATTAATTTATTTTATTAGATGTCCAGCTTGACGCTGTCATCTCCTAAAATTTTACTCTCTCAGCGCCCAAAGAAGTATAACTTCAAAAAATAAATAAACTAACGTTGGAGAAGGAGCAACAAGAAAACTAAAAGATAAACATTGATTTTGGTAACGGCGGTCGGACCGAAACAATAATAAATAAAAGAAAGAAAAATATCCGTGTTTTCTTTCAATCGTTTGAAACATGCGGTCCTCTAACAAATCACGGGCCGCGATTCGGACCAACCGCAGCCCTTCACTCGGTCATAATGTACACTTGCAGTACTAAAGATGGGTTTCGTTATCAATATACTGTACAATAAATGGCGAAGGTATGACAAACTTTGTGTTCTATATCCTTGCGCGATAATTTGCAAAACGACCATCGCGAATAGCTACTCGCTTTTCTCATATGCCCGGCCAACTTTGTACAAATAGAAATTGTCAACAGTTCGTGTAAATTTGCTTATCATTTGTATGAAACGTGGCATACACTAAAATTTACATGCATTTACTGGTTATTGCCTATAATTTCGAATAAATCTAGCAAATATATGAAATACGACAAAACAGCATTAAATTATGTTTTATTAGCTTGTACAACAATTAATTTTATTTTTATGACTTCTTTATAACTCCTGCGTAGAAATTGACTTACGACGCAGTCAATATCAGATATTCTTTCCCGGGGTTTGCTAAACTATACACGCGTGCCATAAATGGCATGTAAAAATACATTGAATTTAGTTTTGCGTAAAAATTAATGGAAAATGTTAATAGACGTTAATACATACATAACCTAACATTATAACTATATATTAATGGCCGCCAATACATACATAACCTAATCTTATGATAATATACTAATGGACGACTTCAATGTTACTTGGTTACGCTATTAAATTTCTAAATTTGTATCCATGTGCCATCTATGAGAAATTTTTAAATTTTTAGCTAATGCATCGACCTTTGACGAATAATATCGATTGTATTAAAAATATGAACATTTTAAATATATCGTTTTTGAATCAAAACCATTTACAGGAAGTTGTGTAATTTGACAAAGGCAATCCTTTAAATATTTAATAAGTTTTAAGCAATTAGTTTTAAAAATTCTTAAGACACTATTTATTAACGAATAGTATATACAGTCGAACCTCGATAAGTCGATGTTGAAGGAGACTAAAAGTGATTCGAGTTATCAAAAATTCGGCTTATCGAGGTTCGACTGTATATATTGCTTTATTATGTGCTTGTCTTCTTAATCTAATATGCTTTCGAATTTTATTAAAAAAATTAATCGTTAATAATTAATAAAATTACCAGAAAGTAGATGAGCACAACATTAAATTGTCTTTCTCGCAGAATCATTGATATTTTATTCCTAAAACTTAAAATAGTTGCTGTTTAAATAAACAAAAAAATCAATTATAGAGTTAAAGTAATTAAAAAAAACATTTTTGCTTTAAATTGAAGAATTTAGAAGACGTGCCCTTAATTCACTGATTAGCAATCCATTTACTTTAGACTTTTACGTCAAATAAAATATATGAGGTATCCGGGACCGCTCGCATTATCCTACCGGACGAGATTAAGAGATTTTTGTGGGTCCGACTTTAAGGATTCTACGACCTCCGAGAAGACAAGCGCGTATTTTATATGTTTGGCCGCCGAATCCCTTCAGCATTTGTCAATACATTTTATGGCAGCTCTTCCGGGAGCAGATCAGCGAGGAGCATTAATTTATAGTGGCTTCTCAGATGTCACACTGACTGGTCAACCGGATATCTGCACGTGAATCCATTTTACGTTATAAATTCGCTCAGATTTGTAGATCGACTGAAGAATATACTATAAAACTGCCGAACCAATCCTCGCCTCAATTTGTTAGCCGAAAATGCGAAAGCTGTTCGCTGTGTTTTTAAAATCGAATTTTTGCTGAAAACACTATTCCCGTTCAAATAGTTTCACATAACTGTCCATTATAATTTGTGGGTCGCTATGAAAAAGTGAAACTGTGCAGCTTTCGATATTTCGAATACATCATCAATGATGGTTCGGATAGTTCGTATCGAAAATAAAACGACCAATTCAAAAATGATTTATTTAAATGTGACGAGAGTCTAAAATTAAAACTACGGTCGAACCGAAACGAATTCGAATCCTAATAGGGTAAAACGTCCAGTGAATGAACGATTTGTGATATGAAAAGCTATTTTAATATAAAAAAAATAGTAAAATCAATAAATCCAAAACAACAGATACAGTTAAAATGTGGTAGGGAAGGCCGGGGTTGGAAGTCACAATTTTTTTTCTTTTGTATTTATAGAGCCCATGGTCTTAATTTATTAATGACATTTATATATCAATAGATAGTGTATTTATTCTAATTTAAAGAGAAGTGTGACTTTTAACCGCGTGTCAGGGATGGTTGTCACAGTGTCAGGGGTAGGTAGTCACATACTAAATAAAAGGTAAAATACAAAACGATAAAAGAAATGCCAATTTTTATTAAAGATATAATGCTGTACGTAACAAATTTTACCTAAGAAAGGAACAAAAAATATCTAATTCATAATTAAAAAAAATAAAAAATATTTGCTGTGAGCGAATAGTAACTTCTATCTAACGAATTTAGGTTATGGTAACAAAAATATGAAGTGAAGTACGCAAGGAGGTATTGTGCTCGGGCTTCTTTAACACGGGTAAACAAATTTATTAATTCATTAAGTTTTCTGTTATTGTTGTTGTGACAACCTACCCGTGAGACAACCATACCAGGTCTCCCCTACTCTTTTTGTTTATGAACTAATAAAAACATTATTTGGTCATAAACTTTGTAAAATTATAATAACTATAGAGTATAAAATGAGAAGTCCAGTAAATGACCTCTTCTTGTAAATATTGACCGAGCTATAGCCCAGTGAATGACCAATTAATATTAAAAACGAGGAATTCGTAAAATTTTGTAAAATGTAATTTAAACACTATGTTTAGATATACCTTCGTGTAGTTTTTTTTTATTAAAATTCCCTTTGATGTTCTATAAATCACAGATTTAGATCTAAGACACATTGCATCCAAACTTTTATTGTTTAGATTAGCGTAAGGTTAAGTGTTAGTACCTATTCGTCCGACACCCTATATAAAAATCGAACAAATGTCGAACTTTGATAGAAAACTACAAAATACTCGAATTATACGTTATTTGATGTTGTCTCGTGTTAACGTCTTTCTTCTGCTATGGGTTTGGCGACTTTTTCCAAAAGCCGTACCCAAATTGCGAAACCATTCGACCGAAGCCTTGAATTCAATTGCGAGCAGCTTCGAAGGCTTATAAATAATGCCAATTCAGATAAAGCTGGAAATAAATCGATTTATTTTTAAGCTCTCGTAATTAGCGATATCAACAACTGTAACATTCGGCCGGCCCATATGCCATCCGACGGACAAATTGTGACTAATTGGCAAGGGTGTTCGCGTAACAACGGCGCTTTCATATTTCATTGCAGTGCGAAATGTGAATTATGTGTTTTTTAGTACACATTCATTATAGGCTCGTTACGAACGAACGATTATAAACAAGAATCCTATGTTTTGCTCCCGGTGAATCGAAACCAATTTGATTTGGTAGGTAGTTTATTAATTGTTCTATGTTTTGTTCGCTTTTGTACGTGTTTTGTAAGTGCCACCGTTTGTTTTTTAGTGCGCTTATTGTTAGTTATTCATTAATCGTTTGATTGACGTTATTTACTACGCTGCCCATTAATCTGGTTCGCGAACAAAACAGAACGAAATCGAAGATATAAATGCAATCGTAAAGAAATATAATGGCAAATAGCGGTGCATTTACGTTACAGCGTATAGAAATTTTCTGGGCGAAATAAACCGCACGAAAGAATTTTATTTCTAGCTAATAAAATCATTGGAATTTTTCAAAATAATATTAAAATCGCTATAATTTTTCACATGTCAGCATAAAAGACTTTTTTACATTTCGTGTTTTAAAATGATCGTTTTTTAAACGATTGCTTTTATTTTTATAAGTCCTGAATAACTAACTCTTTCCACGTCATTAAAATCCTTTAGAAAATGTACCTACACGAAAATCGGGAAATAATATGTTTTAATTATATGAGTATTTTATTATTGTGGCACCAAAAATATTTTCAAAATTTTTTTCAATTAAATTTAAAGAAAAATGGCATCCATTAATAATTTATTATTTCTTTGGCGTTTGTTGCTAAAATTGTTTCCATTTATAACAAAAAAGAACAAAAGCACGGAAATATTAAAAAGTACACGTGCAGTTTTTAGACCAGCGGTTTCCAAACTGTAGACTAGTCCGCGTCTTCCAGTTTGGCAAACACTGGATTAACCCCTTTGCTTTTATGGAAGAAAAAGATTTGCTTTAAATTTTTGTGGTATATTCCTATGGACTCCATCAGATATAGCCAGACCCATTCTTTCCCGTTCCCCCTTCACCCCCCAAAATTTTCGTGAAAACTAAATAAATACAAAAAAATACACTTCGACTCCCAAAAACGAGCGTAGCGCCCTCAATTTCGATGCAATCATTACAAGCGAGACGAATTCGGAATTCTGAGACTTTTCTACATAAGACACATATAAAATAAGTATAGGGCGCAATGTTAATTTTTCGAGTAATTAAAAGTTGTAATTATTAGGTTCACTTTTTTGCACCAAATTTAACATTAAAAAAATTGTAGCACCGTTATTTACGGACTAATATTTAAAAATTATACAGATTCGGATTTGGCTGCCTTTTTAAACCATGTGCATGCTATTTTATAATTTTGAAAAAACGTTTTTCCTTTTGAAAAACCTGGATTTAAACCCATGTTTTTTTGGCAAATATGAAAATAATAGAATTGCCTTATATTGCAAGGGGATGTTCCTACGTACCCCTAGTAACTATAACCGGTGTCATTTTCTGGCGCTCTCGCTCTAAACTAAAAATTTTCGATGAAATTAATAAATCGAAAAAAATACCCCCGTGATTCACAAAAAAAATCCTAGCGCCGTTATTTTCGATGCAATCATTAAAAGCGAGACGGATTCGGTATTCTGGGACTTTTTTACATAAGATACATGGAAAATATGTACAGGGCGCAACGTAAATTTTTCGAAAGTTAAAAATTGCAATTTTAGGGCCCCTTTTTTGCACTATTTTGAACTTTAAAAAAATTGTAGCGCGGTTATTTGTGGACGGATCTTTAAAAACTATACACATTCGGATTTGGCAGCCTTTTTGGCTTCGGATAGACCTAAGAAACCATAAGCGTGCTATTTCATAGCTTTGAAAAAACGTTTTCCATTTTGAAAAAACATGGGTTTTAACCCATGTTTTCTTGGCAAAAAATAAAAAAAATAGAATTGCTTTATATTGCAAGGGGATGTTCCTACGTACCCCTGGTAACTATAGCATGTGTTATTTTCTGGCGCTCTCGCTCTAAATTAAAAATTTTCGATGAAATTAATAAATCAAAAAAATACCCCCGTGATTCACAAAAAACATCGTAGCGCCGTTATTTTCGATGCAATCATTAAAAGCGAGACGGATTCGGTATTCTGGGACTTTTTTACATAAGATACATGGAAAATATGTACAGGGCGCAACGTAAATTTTTCGAAAGTTAAAAATTGCAATTTTAGGGCCCCTTTTTTGCACTATTTTGAACTTTAAAAAAATTGTAGCGCCGTTATTTGTGGACGGATCTTTAAAACCTATACAAATTCGGATTTGGCAGCCTTTTTGGCTTCGGATAGGCATAAGAAACCATAAGCGTGATATTTTATAGCTTTGAAAAAACGTTTTCCATTTTGAAAAAAACATGGGTTAAAACCCATGTTTTTTTGGCAAAAAATGAAAAAAATAGATTTGCTTTATATTGCAAGGGGATGTTCCTACGTACCCCTAGTAACTATAACCGGTGTCATTTTCTTGCGCTCTCGCTCTAAACTAAAAATTTTCGATGAAATTAATAAATCGAAAAAAATACCCCCGTGATTCACAAAAAAAATCCTAGCGCCGTTATTTTCGATGCAATCATTAAAAGCGAGACGGATTCGGTATTCTGGGACTTTTTTACATAAGATACATGGAAAATATGTACAGGGCGCAACGTAAATTTTTCGAAAGTTAAAAATTGCAATTTTAGGGCCCCTTTTTTGCACTATTTTGAACTTTAAAAAAATTGTAGCGCGGTTATTTGTGGACGGATCTTTAAAAACTATACAAATTCGGATTTGGCAGCCTTTTTGGCTTCGGATAGGCATAAGAAACCATAAGCGTGCTATTTTATAGCTTTGAAAAAACGTTTTCCATTTTGAAAAAACATGGGTTAAAACCCATGTTTTTTTGGCAAAAAATGAAAAAAATAGATTTGCTTTATATTGCAAGGGGATGTTCCTACGTACCCCTAGTAACTATAACCGGTGTCATTTCCTGGCGCTCTCGCCCTAAAATAAAAATTTTCGATAAAACTAAATAAATAAAAAAAACGTACCCCTTGAGTCACAAAAAAATTCGTAGCGCTCTTATTTTCGATTCAACCATTACAAACGACACGGATTCGAAATTCTGGGACTTTTCTACATAAGATACGTGTAAAATAAGTATAAGGCGCAACGTAAATTTTCGAAATAATTAAAAATTGCAATTTTAGTTCCACTTTATTGGACAAAATTTTACGTTTAAAAAATTGTAGCGCCTTTATTTGTGAACGCATCTTTAAAAACTATATAGATTCGAATTCGCCAGACTTTTTGGCTTCAGATAGGCTCAAAACACCATAGGCGTGCTATTTAAAATTTTTGAGTAAAACGGGTTCTAAAAGTCCAACTTGTAACAAATAATTTCTAAATTTGCCCTTTTTGAAAAATTAAAATATAAACTAATACAAATTTGTATTATTACGAAATGTTAACCAACCCCTACACATTTCTAATTATTTATCTTATTTAAATAAACAAATAATATTATAAAAAATAATAATCTACAAATTCATCTATAAATTTACAATTCGTGGGCCAATATATGTGGGAAATTTTACGTGGGAACGACAAACCATGTGCAGACTAAGCAGTAAAAGAAAATTGAAGAAGGTTAAAAGGAGGGTAATGTAAGAAACAGAAATTAAATTGGAACCGGTATGCTTGTGTTATTTCCACAGAATTTCCTTCAATCATGTAGTTTGCATACAGATCAAATGTATGCTGTGCCGAATCGTGCAACGGCCGACCGTTGTTTATGGGCCTTTCAAAAGCCGAAGTAATTTAAAAGTAAATGGGGTACTAGCGCAAACGCGCACGATACACTATTCGCTATTTACCTAATAGTAAATTTAAAATCAATTCTGTGCGGGCTCGCAAAATTAGTAGTTCTTCCGTTATGATATTCGGAAAAAATTGAATTTCGTCGGGAGAAAAGAGGAAGGCAAATGAAAGCCTGCCCGCCGCAATTGCGCATTTATCGAACATTTACGATGATCGTGTTGTTATCAAAGTTCATTACCTCCCTTTAATAAAGTAACGCTGGAAAGCGAATTAGCTTTTATGGTTCGTCCGGCTCTTTGTGTCAAACCGAGCATCTCCGCCTTCGAATGCCTTCCAGTTCGGAAAGCGAAATGTAATTATCAAATCTAAATGGCCCCGGTTTAAATGCGCGAATTACAGACAAGGTAACACAATAATAATTCAAATACCAAGTAATAAGAGATAATTTAGTAAACACTTATACTTATGGTAATATGGTTATTTTTAATTAAAATTGGTTAGAAAGTAAATTGCTTATTGTGAATCGTGCTTAAAACCGAGTGTGCGCATTCGAGCTCAAAGTGGCACATTCCGGTCTCGGGAAAATGAAGCGCGCCGCTCCGCGTCGCGCTTCATTTGCCTCCCTCGCTCGGAAATGTGCCACTTTTCACTCGAATGCGCACATCTTCGTACTTATTAGATTTGTCTACTTTATCTTTAACTCTTTCAAATCCAAAAATTTAATTTAGTGTGATAAATATCGATTTAGTGTTGGAAAAACATATATATCATAGCAATGAGTGGAAGGGAGCGAAAAAATACGACAATCTTGTCAGTTCGAGCGAGAAAAACGATTAAAATTATTTAACTGCTTTTTGGTCTAACTAATGTGCCTAAACTATTGTGAATTGCGCTTAAAACCGAGTGTGCACATTCGAGCTCAAAGTGGCACATTCCGATCTCGGGAAAATGAAGCGCGCCGCTCCGCGTCGCGCTTCATTTGCATCCCTCGCTCGGAAATGTGCCACTTTTCGCTCGAATGCGCACATCTTCGTATTTACTGAGTTGGTTTACATTAACTTTGAATTTAAAAAGAAAAGAGCATTGTACGCAAATAAAACAACATATGGGCGCATTCGAGCGTTTAAAAATGGGGGTTCGTACATTAACTATGTATTTACAAGTTATAAAAATTTTTAAAAGATGGCGCATGAGTTTAAAATTTCTAGATAATAATTATTTATAATAGTCGTACTTCTTTGTTGATATCTACATAATTTATTTTTATATTTCTTTCGTATTAAAATGGTAGTTTGTACATATTTTCTTAATTACTTCTTTTTTAAGTAATAAAATTTTGGAATAGCCATGAAATGAATTAAAATACATAATTAACAATAAACTGGCTTCATAAAGAAAAAAGCAATATTATTTATAGTTTAAAATTAAGCCCCCTTTTAATCGGACGCCTTGAAGGGGGCAACCCTGACGAAACTGTTGTGGAAATAAATTAATCTCTGATAAAACGATACGTAGTTGCCAAGCCATCAAAAGTTTTTATTAATGTTTAATTTAACCTTAAACTACATTAATTCGTATGTATCTTTAACGCAATTTTTATTATAACATAAAGTGTAATAGTAATTATGCATATGGATTTCCATTGTTCTTACGGAAACAGATAACAACTACACACCAACAATCCTCACGCATATAATGGTTTATCAAGCACCATTTCATACATTTATTATTCTAAAAAGACCATTAATCAGAATAATCCAGTTCAACTTTAACGTTACAAATAATTTAAAAAAAAAACAATTCCGTCCAGAACAACAAAAGAAAGAACTAGGCGAGAAAAAAACGGAAAAGTTTTACCTTCGCAAAATGGAATATGTAGTTAATATAATTTGAACATCTTTTCCATAACTCAAATAACCCAAATTTAATCCGAAATGTGCAGAATCAGCGGCAGTCGAAATGAAATCACAAATTTACGTGAAAACGTAAGTAATGAAATCTGAAAGTTGTGCGTAAAGCACACACGCACTTCTGAATTCATATAAGTTTATTTGCATAAAACGTAACTTGTGCGGAAAATGTCACGAAAAACTTATAACTTTCTAAATTGTTGCATTTCTTTCTGGCGACTCGTCACACGGTTTCATATAAGAAAATTAGGTGGCCCATTTCTGTTTCCGCAAATAACAGAAAGGAGAAATGATATTTTCAGATATGCAAATATTGTTTCGCATTATTTACATATAAACTAGCACATTTGGATGTTGTTTTGGTTATAAATTAAATACCCATTCAATGCTACACATAATTTGTTTAATTAACAAATTCTCTTCGTAATGACATCAGGGACGATGAAAATGGTTTTAAGAGAACGAGTTTAGTTAAAAACATTAAATCTTAATAATTAATATTTGTGTAAAATTACCACTGTTGCATAAAATAACATTTAAAAATTAATTTTTATATAAACCTGACTATGCTAACATTTTAATTAAAATTAATACAGTCATACAGACCTTAGGTGCAAAATCGAAATTATTTTTTATATTTATCTATGCTTAATATAATAAACTATATGAATAAACAAACACGTACGATTTCAAATTATTGAGATGACTATTTATAGTGGAGTTTCCATTCAGAAGGATCTAATAACCTGCCTCATACTAAAAGATGAGAAAATAATTCGATTATCGCAGTTTCTACTTCATATAAGCTTTATACAGCGATGGGTTTTGATGTAAATAATTTCTGTATTAATAACAAAGTTTAATGGATTTTCAATATAATGCAGATTACAAGCTTGTAACGATAGCGCACGTTTTGTTCTCTTTCTCGACGCGACCTATAATTATCTGTGGCTTTTAAGTTTGCAAGTTGGACAATCTCAAATAAATAGGCTGAAGCTATGCGCTGTACCAAAAAATTATTTGTCATAAAAGTGTAATGTATTGATCTGTATTTTTCTAAAAGACTTTAAATTTATTTTTTACAGCGCCATCTATAGCCAAATTCATTATGTCATGTTTTAGTACTTTCAAAACGATGCAAGTTTGGATCTGAATATTTTTTTGTACCGTTAATAGTTTTCGAGTTATTTGCAAATCTGTAATTTACCTACTACATAAAGATTTTGGCCCTTAAAGGTGCAATATTTTAAAAATTAGGGCGACGTCGGTGGGGTTGCATCACATATTCGTAGAACCTAGACTTCCGACTAAAAGATGGCTTGGAATTAAGCATCCGACGTCTTATTAAATTTTTCTAAAAGTGCAAATTAATATTTCGATAAACGCAGGTATTAATTTATTGGTTTTTGTAGTGAAATGTAATGTATTAAATATATCGTAAACTATGAGTTTTATCAGAAAATTGTTTGATACCAAAACGTGTTATTTTTAGATCTATTAATGTAACAATTTTTTTTTAAGAATGAAGCTTCGTATTTAAAAGAACAAATTCACTTTTCTATGATGTGTTTTAGAATAGTTGTTTTCTTTTTAAATCCGAAAGTAATGTAAACAGATGTAATAAATACGAAGATGTGCGCATTTGAGCGAAAATTGGCACATTTCCGAGCGAGGGAGGCAAATGAAGCGCGACGCGGAGCGGCGCGTTTCAATTTCCCGAGATCGGAATGTGCCACTTTGAGCTCGAATGTGCGCACTCGGCTTTAAAAACAATTCACAATAATTAATTTATTTAAAATTTGATAATATAGTTTTTTAATTAAAAGGGACGGAACTCTATTGCTACCAGAAACCAAATCTTTGGCAAAAATGTATATTTTAAATAGCTTTAATTTTTCTAAACCGTGCAAAAATAAAAACGAGTAAAAGGAGTAGCGTGCAAATGAAGGAATAGGTATATTTCATAAAATAATACGGCACGTTGGTAAATACAAAAAAATTATATTTTTATGAAACATTTTGCGCTTCCCTTTGCGCTAACTCGCGACTCCCCGAAGAGCCCCCCCCCCCGCCCCCCCAATCGAATATCGCTGGTTTTGAACTTCTATAATCATGCCAGCTTAGATATAGTATTCTTTTGTACAATTCACAGTTTTCGAGTTATTTACAAATACTTTGTTCATCTCCCATAAAGAGCTTTTTCACTTTGAAAGAGGGTTATTTCAAAAACTAGCCGGACATCGGTGGGGATGCTTTACATATTCGTAAAACACGGACCTTTG
The DNA here is from genome assembly GCA_036325965.1 of Sinopyrophorus schimmeli. Classification (NCBI taxonomy): domain Eukaryota; kingdom Metazoa; phylum Arthropoda; class Insecta; order Coleoptera; family Elateridae; genus Sinopyrophorus; species Sinopyrophorus schimmeli. The sequence goes on along the minus strand of JARFIZ010000060.1, from coordinate 120,966 downwards.
ACTACAAAATGAAATAGAAATAAGTAGGCGACGCCCTATTAAATATTTCTAGAAGCGCAAATTTATATTTCGTTGTTATTAATTTATTAGATTTTGTATTTATATGTAATATATTAAATATCCTGCGAACTACCCGATATAGAAAAAACATTTTCTGGTATAAAAAAAGTGTTATTCTTATCTATTCTTTGATAAAAAAACTTGGAGATATAGGGTGTGTGTTCGACAAAAAGTTAGCTATGTGCCGGCTGCAAGAACGCTTTCTATAATAAAATTAATAATCTCGTCTTTTACTACTTTTAAAACGATGCAACTTCGCTTGATCCCATTTTTATTGTGGAATGTATAGTATAGTTTCGGAGTTAATAGTAAATTTGTGATTTATCTCCCTATATGCTCTTAGAAACTTAAACATCTCTTCATAACCTATCACTTTGCGAATCCGGTAGGATTATTTCAATTTCTTTACTCTTAAATTAAAAACTATCTTGTTTTTTTGCAAATTTAATCCGAAATGTGCAGAATCAGCGGCAGTCGAAATGAAATCACAAATTTACGTGAAAACGTAAGTAATGAAATCTGAAAGTTGTGCGGCACACCGCACTTTGAATTCATATAAGTTTATTTGCATAAAACGTAACTTGTGCGGAAAATGTCACGAAAACTTATAACTTTCTAAATTGTTGCATTTCTTTCTGGCGACTCGTCACACGGTTTCATATAAGAAAATTAGGTGGCCCATTTCTGTTTCCGCAAATAACAGAAAGGAGAAATGATATTTTCAGATATGCAAATATCGTTTCGCATTATTTACATATAAACTAGCACATTTGGATGTTGTTTTGGTTATAAATTAAATACCCATTCAATGCTACACATAATTTGTTTAATTAACAAATTCTCTTCGTAATGACATCAGGGACGATGAAAATGGTTTTAAGAGAACGAGTTTAGTTAAAAACATTAAATCTTAATAATTAATATTTGTGTAAAATTATCACTGTTGCATAAAATAACATTTAAAAATTAATTTTTATATAAACCTGACTATGCTAACATTTTAATTAAAATTAATACAGTCATACAGACCTTAGGTGCAAAATCAAAATTATTTTTTATATTTATCTATGCTTAAAATAATAAACTATATGAATAAACAAACACGTACGATTTCAAATTATTGAGATGACTATTTATAGTGGAGTTTCCATTCAGAAGGATCTAATAACCTGCCTCATACTAAAAGATGAGAAAATAATTCGATTATCGCAGTTTCTACTTCATATAAGCTTTATACAGCGATGGGTTTTGATGTAAATAATTTCTGTATTAATAACAAAGTTTAATGGATTTTCAATATAATGCAGATTACAAGCTTGTAACGATAGCGCACGTTTTGTTCTCTTTCTCGACGCGACCTATAATTATCTGTGGCTTTTAAGTTTGCAAGTTGGACAATCTCAAATAAATAGGCTGAAGCTATGCGCTGTACCAAAAAATTATTTGTCATAAAAGTGTAATGTATTGATCTGTATTTTTCTAAAAGACTTTAAATTTATTTTTTACAGCGCCATCTATAGCCAAATTCATTATGTCATGTTTTAGTACTTTCAAAACGATGCAAGTTTGGATCTGAATATTTTTTTGTACCGTTAATAGTTTTCGAGTTATTTGCAAATCTGTAATTTACCTACTACATAAAGATTTTGGCCCTTAAAGGTGCAATATTTTAAAAATTAGGGCGACGTCGGTGGGGTTGCATCACATATTCGTAGAACCTAGACTTCCGACTAAAAGATGGCTTGGAATTAAGCATGCGACGTCTTATTAAATTTTTCTAAAAGTGCAAATTAATATTTCGATAAACGCAGGTATTAATTTATTGGTTTTTGTAGTGAAATGTAATGTATTAAATATATCGTAAACTATGAGTTTTATCAGAAAATTGTTTGGTACCAAAACGTGTTATTTTTAGATCTATTAATGTAACAATTTTTTTTTAAGAATGGAGCTTCGTATTTAAAAAAACAAATTCACTATTCATGCTATGTTTTAGAATAGTTGTTTTCTTTTTAAATCCGAAAGTAATTTAAACAGATGTAATAAATACGAAGATGTGCGCATTCGAGCGAAAAGTGGCACATTTCCGAGCGAGGGAGGCAAATGAAGCGCGACGCGGAGCGGCGCGCTTCATTTTCCCGAGATCGGAATGTGCCACTTTGAGCTCGAATGTGCGCACTCGGCTTTAACAACAATTCACAATAATTAATTTATTTAAAATTTAATAACTAGAAGTTTGCCGCTTCGCGGCTAACTTCTAGGCAAAATCGCATTCGCGATTTTGCTAAACGCTGTCGCGTTTAAGGCCTTCGGCTCCTAGAAAAATTCAAAATATGTCGGTATTTTTTTGATAAACGCTGTCGCGTTTAAGACCTTCGGCTTCTAGTAAAATTCAAAATTTGTCAGAATTTCTTGACATTTTGATTTTTCTTAAAGTTCGGTACTTCTAGGAAAAATCGCTTTGCGATTTTGCTGCATTTTTATTGTTAGCATCGATTCATTAATATCTAATTTGACTTGTTGGCGCTTCGCGGCTAACCTCTGGGCGATTTTGCAGCATTTTTGTTAGTACCGATTTATTGTTATTCAATGCGAACTTGTTTGCCGCTTCGCGGCTAACCTCTGGGCGATTTTGCAGCATTTTTGTTAGTATCAATTTGTTGTTATTCAATGTGATTTTGCTTACCGCTTTGATAAACGCTATTGCGTTTAAGACCTTCGGCTTCTAGTAAAATTCAAAATCTGTCAGTGTTTGTTGACATTTTGATTTTTCTTAAAGTCCGGTACATCTAGGAAAATCGCTTTGCGATTTTGCTGCATTTTTATTGTTAGCATCGATTCATTAATATCTAATTTGACTTGTTGGCCGCTTCGCGGCTGACCTCTGGGCGAGTTTGCAGCATTTTTGTTAGTATCGACTTATTGTTATTCAATGCGAACTTGTTTGCCGCTTCGCGGCTATTTTCTGAGCAAAATCGCTTCGCGATTTTGCAGCATTTTTGTTGGTACCAATTTATTGTCATTTAATGTGAACTTGTTTGCCGCTTCGCGGCTAACTTCTAGGCAAAATCACATTGCGATTTTGTTGCATTTTTCGCTTCACTTACGCGTCTGGTAACATAATTTAAATTTTTAAAATTCTAATTAATATTATTTTTATTAATAATACTACAGAGCAATTTATTTAGTTTTACTCTCAATATCCAATCAACTTTTGCAAAATATTTTATCAAATGAGGAAATTGAAATAGATTAAAACCTCTTTTTTCAATTAACGCAATAACATAATTTTTAATTAAAAGAATATATCTATCATATACATATATAATAATATAATTAATTAAAATGAACAAAGGTAAGCATTTTTAAAATATAAGTAAAAACACAGTTTTCTGAAACATAAAATTAAGGTAACGAATTACCCCATTGTTAAAAAATTATAAAATTATTCATGGGCGTACAGAAATATTTTGACTATAATCCGATTTTAGTTTGATTAAAATACATTTAGAGTTTTTCAAAACCTGGGCCTTCAAAGTGAGATGACGATACTTTTTACTTGGATAGTAGATAGCCGTAATCAGCTGCAAATACAGCATATACATTTTTGTTTATTATTAGCTTTAAAATACTTTTTTTTCTAAACTGGTTTCGATGACCAGTCGATGAGCGTTACGAATTTGGAGATTTTAGCCGACCCTACATTGTAAATATCAGCTTCTCGAACGTCCCTTAATTTGAGCGTTTAAAAAGAAAGAAATTTAGTTTGTGATTTTAGTACAGTTTGTTTTTTCGATGGGTTAGTTTATGTAAATACCTCTCTAAAATTTGTTGTTAATTTTGTTATGTGGAAGTGTTGTTTGCTTCTTTAGTCAGTTATTTTGTACTACTGTAAAAAATAAAATTGAGTATGTCTGAGATAAGACATGAGAACCATTAAAATGTATTTCGCTAAATAAAATATTTTATTTCGTAGCGTAAAAAGTTTGTTTTTAAAAGTGTTACAGAATTGGTCGCCTTGGCTTCCTCGCATACGAGTTTTAAGGTTTCAAAAGCCGCTCTGTTTACGCAAATCTGCCCGTTAATCTCTTAATTTCGGAAATATTAGCAATCAAAAATTACCAAAAAAAGCCCGCCTTTTAAGATTTTTGCAAAGCTCCCGGTGTTTTGCGCCTTTCAAAATTTCATATTTCCAACCCATAATGCTTTGAATTGAATTTAAACATTTTTTTTGTTTCATAACGGTTAAAGACAGGAAGAAACAATACCTTCATTAAGAAAAACGTCTGTCCAAGAAGAAAACCTCTTGTTACTCCATTATTGGAGAGTATTTTCAATACATAATTTAAAAAGAATAAATAATTGTTTGTAGTGATAGTAAAAAATGTAAAACGACGTTTTAAAATTGCAAGTAGGCGATCGAAGACGCTAATTTAAATAAATATGTACGAAACTGCAAAAATTAATAATTAATCCATTTTATGCATTTTGTAATCAAATTTGTTAAAACTAATTTACTAATTTATGTTGGGGTGTATCTTTAACACCCCAAACTTGTATGCCGCATTAAACATACCTCTATGTTAGGAATTCCGCCCAATTTTTTAGGGAGTCCTGAGGGTCGAACCTCTAAACGAAAATTTTGTAAAATGAACAGTAAGAACCGCTCTTCTTCGGGCTTTCCAGCAAATATAAATTTAACTCCTTTTGAAAATGCCAAGTCTTAGAAATGACGATGGGAAGAATTATTCAAATATGTTGTATTTCGTGAATTCCTCTCAAGGTTGTGTTTCATATCGTAACGGTCGCTTTTAAAAGTGTAGGATTCCTGGCGCCGGAGCCCTAAGCAGCCCGGTGTCCTCAAAGATGAATATTGTCATTTCGAAAGACCGCTCTTTCTATCTGCGCAAACCCCACATTTCTATTGTTATTAGTTTCGGAGATATTAGCAATCAAAGGTACATCAAAATGATTAATTATAATAAATTTCCTTCTGTCAGATGAAACGTCAAATTTTCAAAACTCGTGCGCGAGCCGTCAATTTTTCTTATTAATCTAATATCTCGAGAACCGCTGAACCGATTTACAAAAACTTTTTTTTAAATGAATCTGGAAGATCTCATGACACTTTCGTTCGCTTTATGTTGGGGTCTATCTTCAACCCCTAAGCCGGTATGCTGCGTCGAACATACCCCTATTTCAGGAATTCCGCCTAATTATTTAGAGGCTTCTAAGGGCCGAACGCCTAAAGAATTTTTTTTAATTAACAGTAAGAAGCGCTCTTTTTGGGCTTTCTAGCGAATATAAATTTAACCCCTTTTAAAAATTCCAAGTCTTAGATATGACGATGGGAAGAATTAGAAATGTTGTATTTGGTGAATTAAAATGATGTCTTCCGTAGCGTAAAACGATCGCTTTCAAAGGTGTTGGTAAAAATCGAGGCGGAGCCCTACGCAGCCCTAATGTTCTGAAAGATGACTATTAGCATCTAAAAGACCGCTCTTTCTACCTGCGCAAACCCCAATTTTCTATCGTTTTTAGTTTCGGAGATATTAGCAATCAAAAAACACCAAAAAGCCCGTTTTTAAGATTTTTGCGGAGCCCCAGGGCTCTGCCCCATTCAAAAGTTAACTTTTCTACGTAAAATAACGCGTTCTATTCGAATTTAAATATTTTAGGCCGCTTGCAGCTACCGTTTTCGAGTAATTTGAGTTCAAAATTTTTGCGCAGGGCTAGGGCCTTCCAGGGCCGTATTCTTAAAAAATCAAAATTAAGGTGTGATAGCGCAGCTTTTGACTTGGTTTCCTCAGATCAGGCACTTTTTGAATCGGAGTACGGGAAATGGCCGAAAATTGCATTTGAAAAAAAGGGGGGGTAAAATTTGTTGCGCAGAAACGGTTCTTTGGAGGCGGATATCTCGGCCCCCCATAGAGATATCGCGGCGCACAAAAAACGAAAACGTGTGCCTTTAATGGAGCTACCACATATCCTAAATTCAATCCTCTACCCCCTTCCCTCTCCCCTCCAGGGCGATCCGCGCAAGAAAAATCGAAATAACTAAGAATAATGCCCCCCTAAGCCCCCCTCGAACCCCCTTCAAAACTTGTCGATCGTAATTTCCCACCTTCGTACCAAATTTGAATAGTCAAGGTCCAAAAACGTGGACGCTATCGCGAAAGAGATTTTGTAATGCTTATTTTTTTATAAGTATATAATAAAGTTTTTTAATTAAAAGGGACGGAACTCTATTGCTACCCGAAACCAAATCTTTGGCAAAAATGTATATTTTAAATAGCTTTAATTTTTCTAAACCGTGCAAAAATAAAAACGAGTAAAAGGAGTAGCGTGCAAATGAAGGAATAGGTATATTTCATAAAATAATACGGCACGTTGGTAAATACAAAAAAATTATATTTTTATGAAACATTTTGCGCTTCCCTTTGCACTAACTCGCGGCTCCCCGAAGAGCCCCCCCCCCCCCCCCAAATCAAATATCGCTGGTTTTGAACTTCTATAATCATGCCAGCTTAGATATAGTATTCTTTTGTACAATTCACAGTTTTCGAGTTATTTACAAATACTTTGTTCATCTCCCATAAAGAGCTTTTTCACTTTGAAAGAGGGTTATTTCAAAAACTAGCCCGACATCGGTGGGGATGCTTTACATATTCGTAAAACACGGACCTTTGACTACAAAATTAAATAGAAATAAGTAGGCGACGCCCTATTAAATATTTCTAGAAGCGCAAATTTATATTTCGTTGTTATTAATTTATTAGATTTTGTATTTATATGTAATATATTAAATATCCTGCGAACTACCCGATATAGAAAAAACATTTTCTGGTATAAAAAAAGTGTTATTCTTATCTATTCTTTGATAAAAAAAAACTTGGAGATATAGGGGTGTGTGTTCGACAAAAAAGTTAGCTATGTGCCGGCTGCAAGAACGCTTTCTATAATAAAATTAATAATCTCGTCTTTTACTACTTTTAAAACGATGCAACTTCGCTTGATCCCATTTTTATTGTGGAATGTATAGTATAGTTTCGGAGTTAATAGTAAATTTGTGATTTATCTCCCCTATATGCTCTTAGAAACTTAAACATCTCTTCATAACCTATCACTTTGCGAATCCGGTAGGATTATTTCAATTTCTTTACTCTTAAATTAAAAACTATCTTGTTTTTTTTTGCAACACCGAGAAAATCTAAATTGCTTAATACGCACATATTTCAAAATCAGGTTTCCATACGCGAAAAGCATTTCCAATTAACGAACAAAGAAAAATCCGTCGAGCATCTTTAATTAAATTTTAAAATCGTAATTATTTATTTATTATCCGAGAGCTATTCCATTTCAGTAATTTTTGTGTTTCGTAGCAAAAAAACATAAAAGAACAATAAACATTTTATTGCCTTTGTTTCTTCGTTTATTAATGAACTTCATCCATTGTACTGCTTTCAACTTAGTTATTTAACGGTGGATATATACATGTGCCGTAAATAAACCGTAAAGAATTCCCTCAAACATAATTACATTGCGAAACTACGTTTAATTAAAAAATAATTCTTTGGCTTTTAAATATTTAAAGCATTCCAGAAATTCAACTTCTAAGCTTAAATATAATTAAAGAGTGGAAACTCGACGGATATTTACATTCGGCACTCGCACTCCGCAAGGCAACGTGGTTTAAGATTTTTTTTTCCGTTCGAAAAATACGGCCTACCAAAAGAGATAAATTTGAAGGGAACACAAAAGGGCTCTTTATTAAATCAAAATAAATACACAATTACACAAATTAAACGTACTTAAATGTATTAGGTTGACAAGAAAGTAATTTCGGTTTGTTTCTGGTATAAAGACATCTTGTAATTTTTAATTAAAAAATTAATTATTGTGAATCATGCTTAGAACCGAGTGTGCACATTCGAGCTCAAAGTGGCACATTCCGATCTCGGGAAAATGAAGCGCGCCGCTCCGCATCGCGCTTCATTTGCCTCCCTCGCTCGGAAATGTGCCACTTTTCGGTCGAATGCGCACATCCTCGAATTTGATAGACTTTTATTGGTTCATCGCGCTTGGACCATGATGGTTTTTGATTAATTTCATTGTAGGTGACCTATTTTTCATCACCAGTGATGATTAGTTTTAAAAAAGACCTTTTTTCGTAGAATTTGAAATGCAAATCACGAATACTCATTTGTTGTGTTAAATTAATCTCTTTAAATTCATGTGGAACCGAAATATCGAGCTTCTTAACAAGGCCAAGACACTTTAAATGATCATAGATTGTTGGGTGTGATATATTTAATGCTTCTCGCTGTTATATGACGATCTGCTTCAACTATAGCTTTAATTTGATGATTAATAAACGAATCTTCTTTTGGCACTTTTACAAAATCTTATTATTTTTAATTTATTTATTAACAACCACACTATCTTTTTTAAAAACTAGGGTTATTGATTTTTTAATAAAAAACATTTTATTTTAATTATCATGTTTTTATGTTCCGCCACAAGTATATTCAGTTGGTCAACCATCTTCAAGTGAATTTTTTTTTTAAACTAATTCTGACAGTGCATTCTGTTACGGCATAAACTTCACATAAGTCTCAGAAGCTTTTTTGCCCATACAGAAATAAAAAAGTAGAATATGGCCAAAATGTTCGTTTTTGCGCCTAAAGTTAAATAAAGAAGAAAGTCGGTTGGATCAGAAAACTGCCCAATTAGCCAAATGTTAATAGAAAAATTAATGACTAAGTTTTTATGAAAGAGCATCAAAAATCAAGTGGAGTAGTGAAAGAATCTTTTTATCGGATAATGGGAACATTGTTAAAAACGCGTTTGAAAATCAGCCTACTATCCCTAGTTGAAAAACAAAAATTATATATAATTTGTCTTTAATTGCGAAAAAAGTAATTATTTTAATTGAAATTTTATTTTTTCAATTGTTTTCACCCTTTTGTCGCCGTTTTCATAATTTATTTGCATAAAAAGTCACTTAAAAAACTTTTCAATCGTTTAGGCGCAGCTCAATTTTCGAAATCGAAAAATTTCATGTTCCCAATACTGTTTTTTTCGACAGAAATGATCAGCATGGTCTTCTTAACAAAATGAGTGGTGTCACAAATTTTTCCGACAAATGGGCAGTTTTCTGATCAAACCGGCTTTCGTTCTTTGACACCGAACCAACAAATGCAAACCAAATACCAAGTGATTTTTAAAGTAAGTTAAGAGTCACTACCGTCAAGTGTCAAACGGAAAAAAAATGTAACACTGACCAAAGTGATCCAAAAAGATTGTAACGCTATCGATTTGCGAAAAGCCAAATATCTGTCCTACCAGCGCAATAGCAATAAAATATTTTGGGCATCCTAACATGAGACGGCAAAGAGTTGCCCCATCAAAATTTCTAACAATTTTTTATGCTCACTTGAAAAGAGCGCCGTAGAACGTCCATAAAACAAAGTTAAGAAGTCGAAAGTTAACCCTAAGCAGAATCTTTTATGAAATACGAGTTTATTTAGGACAGTATTAATCAATATTGAACTTAATCCTTGATAGTGGCAAAGCGTCAATATCGAATCCGCCGACTACGTCCGACACCATTTTTTGATATGGCCATCATAAATTATAGAGACAATGAATTCAGACGTTTAATGAGGCGGTTAACACCCGCCGCGGTAATCACAAAATAGAAATGCCTACCGAAAGATATTAAACAGAAAAGATGTAACAAAAACGCGGAAGCGCTAAAAATACTTTATCTTCTTAGAAATTTTTATGTTGCTTTATATGGTAATCAAAAAAACCGTAGCATTTTACGGTCGCGAAAATTCAAGCCCAAAAAAACAATCCGAGCGATTTTATCTCTTTCTAAATGCTTTCCGTTCTATAGAAAATAAAATTATAAAATTGCACCGTCGCAATTGCTTTTTTCTCTCTCGTCAAAGACGGAATAATAAATTAACAGATTATAATGAATATTTAATATTGGCTTTCGATGCGGGACCACGTTGCCGGAAAAAATTTTGCAAAGTCCTTGATTTTTGTTGGTTTATGTTTTAATCTAATTTTTGTATTAAAAAAATTAATATTTTTAATTTTACTTGTAGAATTAATTTGTTGACGCGTTGAGGCGTTCGCAGATACAAGTAATTGTGAAATGGAGGTATACCGGGTGTCTCATTTAATGTGCTACCAGGTTATAACTCTTAAATTAATAAAAAACAGTATGAATCAAAGAAACTTTTGTACCTGTACTTTTTTTAATTTCTATTAGTTTGCGAGTTATAAATCCGTGGCACTTTAAATGAGACACCCGGTATACTTGTCAAAATACAGTAGCGTAGCAAGAGGGTGGGGCGCCCCGGACTGCATTTTTGGGACCGGCAAAATTTCACAATAATTTCTGTAATTTTGGAGCGTTTTGGTTTTGAATACCTAAATGAGGGGGCGGCGAACTTGGTGTACTCCCCCCGCGGTCAAAACCCACGCTACGCCGCTGCCTAAGTAAAAAATGGGTCATTTGCCGAAGAGACATTAAAGGCTAATAAACGCTCGATCCGAAAGTGGCATTATCCAAATGAGATTGTTTAGGCTAAGCTAGGATTTCCGTTAAGGTAATTCACATACCATCAACAATCAGATTTTAACTGCCCTGCTATCAACTCCACAATTAGATTCTCTGCAATCCCAGCAATAAACGGTAACTGATAAACCATTAAAGTGCGTCGCACAGCACGAAATTTCGTCGGAACCGAACTGCGCGCCCGCCGGACAAAAATTTCGCCGAAAACGTCGGCGCGAACTAATAAATTATTAAAAATATAGAAAGTGTTAAATATTACATCTAATTAAAAGTAGAATGCGAGAGTAAGTTTACATTACAAGACGAGCGCGCGCAAATATCTTCAAAAACACTCTCGGGACTTCATAAATTTCTACATAAAAGAAAGACGAAGGGCGTATAATAACTCACTTGCAACTTCGGGGTAGGTAACTAAATATAACTTCAAAACTGAGCGTCAAAGAAGAAATTATAAAAAAAAAAATAAACTCGCTAATTTGCAACTTTGCGCAACCGTTTGCTCGGAAGAGCAGAAAAAAACAACATCGACACGTGCGGCGCGCTCAAGTTTTCCTTTTTTAATTTCGTTCGGCCTTTTCTTCACCGAAATTCGGCCGAATTGGGCATTAATAAAACCAATTGCGATTATCGCGGGTCGAAGTCTATTTGAAACTGTTGTTTTCGTTCTTAAAAAATTATATGTAACGAAATTGCAAAAAAAACACGTTTATTTCACAAAATGGTAATGTTAATTTCAAAATAGAAAAATTAAAACATATAATTTAGGACTTTTAAATGAAAATGATTGCAGAAAAAAATTTTGAACTTAAACGAAGATCTGAAAATTTATGTTTTTCAATTTAAAATATTTTTTTAGTTTTGGACCACCTTTTAGGTTATGGCTATTTTATTTTGAATCAATATATAGTTAAATGATTGTAATTTATTATGTTTAAAATTTTGATTTAATTAAAACGGAAAAGTTAAATTGTAAAATTTAAATTTAAACCTAAATTGTTAACACTTCAATTTTGAATACATGATACCTTAAAAAGTTGTAAGTATGCACTAAAATTATATTATTGAAAGCATGTCTTTAATCGTAGTACGCTAATGCGAAGTTCTTAGTGCATTATTTATTGAATATGCAAAGAGGCCATAAAATGCTTCGTTTCAACTTGACTTCCCTGTAAATGCAAGTGTGTTATATTAATAAACTGACGTGTATTATTGAAGTAATACTTCTCTTAGCGTCGAGTGTAAAATTTAGGCAGGCAATGAAAGATGCGCGGCCACAGCTAACGAAAATTCAACAGTATGAAGTTAGCCGCCTAAGAAAGTAAATTAATTATTGTGAATCATGCTTAAAACCGAGTGTGCACATTCGAGCTCAAAGTGGCACATTTCGATCTCGGGAAAATGAAGCGCGCCGCTCCGCGTCGCGCTTCATTTGCCTCCCTCGCTCGGAAATGTGCCACTTTTCGCTCGAATGCGCACATCCTCGTATTTATTGAATATGTTTATATATAGCACGTGATTACATTTAATTTAGTACCTCCAAAGAAGTATAACTTCTAACGCGCGCACATAAGTACCTACACGCACCAGTTTTTTTCCTTGTGATCACTTTTAACGCAATTTACGGTGTCCTTTTTTAACAAACATAACTACTCGTAATGTGTTATTTAAAAATATTTACTCCTGTGAATTTACACATCAAAATAAATCAACTCATAACACACTTGTCTTTGTTACTTAATTACACAGCAGGTGTGCTATTTCGTGGCGCTAAGAAATCTATTGATATGATATAGTAAAATAGGAAATACAATAAATTAACAACCAATTAATTCTTTTTTGAATTAGTGCAGTATTTATTTATTTATCATCGTTATTCAAAAATTATTTAAATGTTATTTACATCTTTGCAATAATTATTCAAAGATTTAATAGAAAACGAATATTATTTAGGAAAATATAAGAGGCAATTTAAATATTTTTGAAAATACATATAAAAACAAAATTGTAGCAAATGGCTTTATAAAAAGTCACTTGAAAAAAAGTTAATATTAAATTTTTTTCCTATTTTATGAAGTAATAAAGAAACGCAAAAAAACATTTCATATTTCTAGATTTTATTGTAATAAGTATTCTTTATTTGTTTTCTATCGAAAAAAATTTAATGGATATAAAAATTTAGTTATTAACCCTCTTTTTATTTGAATTGTACAATATTCTCTACTTAGCTAAACATTTTAAGTACAGTCAGTCAAAATGCAAATCACCACCCCAGCAGTAACATATTTGAAAATGTTTAACTCTTCTCAGACTTAATTGTAATTGTTGCTATCGTTATCATAAAAATATAATAATACCGATAATATTTGAAAAAAGCATGTTACAGCTGTTGTACCTAATTCGTTGCTAATTATATTAAGTCTGAAAAAATTAATTGACAATTAATACTGCACATTTGTAAACAGTTTCGTAATAATCCTAAAATAGATGAATTTTATCTTTAAATAAAGTTAAATATTTTTGTACTATAAGACCTCTGTCTGCTTGCTTAGAAAACCAGCGTTGCTGCTGGGATGGTGATTTTCAATTGGGCCGATTGTACTTAATTGCATCATAATATGTATCGATATCATTAAAACTTGTATTTGTTTTAGAACGTAAAAAGTAAGCATTTCAGCCTGTTAAAATTACATATTTCTTTTATGAAATGTGTAGTTAATAGAAGTGTTAATATAACACATGTCCAAGTTTTGAAATAACACACTTGAATTTGCAGTGTTGCATACGTCTGTACTTAAAACTATTTGTAGTAACATTTTTTTTCAATTTTCCCCCATTTCTGAAAGGCGGATCCATTAGAGTCGATTGCACAATTTCATTAAACCGTAATTTCTAAAAATTAATACCTGGTAAATGTAAATTTTTTCGACAGCTCATGCCCATTAAAAGCAATTTTAAAAAGAGCAAACAAACAGTTTCTAGATGCGTTTTTAATATCAAATTAGGATACAATTGCAATTCAGCGATTACACTCGCATTACTATTTTAATAGCCGGAAAGGTGATTTAATTAATCTGCCAATACAATTCGCTCGTAATTGAAAACATTTCTAACAATTTGACTTGGTTTAATTTTGATAACATTTATGGGAGGACGAAGTGCCGCAATTAAAATCTTAATAAAAACTCGGCGCAATAATAACTTTGTCTGGCAATTAATTAGTTGAAAAATTCCAGAACTATTGCAGTTTTCAATTTTTTTTCTATCAATATACATTTTTCGAAATGTATTTACAAAAGTCCATAATTTAAAAATCTCTGTCCTCTGAATAATAAGTAACCGACGGCTTCCATAATACACTCTCTCCTACCTTAACATTTATTTTATTCAATTGTGTTTTAAAATACATTGGTATATAATAAATGTGTTAAATAAATTAGTGTTAACTCCAATTAATGCCATTTCATATTAATAAATGAATTTTCTTTTTCAGTTTAGCGGATATAACCTTGGATCGAAGAATCCATGACAAAGCTTGAAAACTGAGGTTGAACATGATAAAACAGCTGCTCCCGGTAAGTGACTATTTCTTTTTTCCCTTATTTAACAGTCCCGTAGAACAGTGGCCCCAAAACTATATGTGCACACAAACGGCAAAATTTAAAAAAGTTAATTTTTCCAAAAATTTTAAGGAACTCAAAATAGGTCTTCTGTAAATTCAGAAATAACTTCTTTGAGTAAAAATGTATCAAAGTCTTTTTACGATAAATGTAGGTCTATGTCACAGAGCGAGATAGAACATCGTTGCCAGATTGTAATTTTTTATTTTGAGCTTAACTCAACGCATGATTATATTGTATAAAGTGGAGTCCGGCGAAAACTTAATTTTTCTGAATCTCCGGGCTAAAACCGGAGGAGTGGTGACCCTACGAAGACGTCAAATGGTCAAATGTCAAATATCGATTGATTTGGACCATTTAAATTCAGTACAGCGTCGCAAAGTGCTGCCATACTGAAAACAACAAAATTGCCCAGCTAGAAAACACAAATTGACGATTATTCTATGGGTTGAACTTAATTACTAAATATGACGTCATGCTATATTTATCGTAAAAAGACTATAGGTATTTAGTTTAAACTTAGGAACATGTACCCCACTTTGGTTCCACTATTTTACAATAAATAAGCCCCACAATTTCTTTGTGCTCGTTTTAATTAAAATACGTTTTTTGAGTATTGTATAAAACATTATATATTGCCTTAAAACAATATTTTCGGGACGTTCTATGTTGATTTTGAAGAAATCTATTAAACAAACCGAATGCTTTACAACCGTTGTGCCTATATCAAAATTGGATTGTTTGAAAACAAATCGATCAGGCGCATAAAGGCATTTATAAAAGTTTTAATCCGCTCATTGGATTTATAATAACCCTTTGTATACCAAAACACAACGTTAATCGATTAATTATCTATACAAATTTAGTAAATTTGCATTTTCATGTAAAACAACTTTTAATTCAACATCAACACGCTTAAACAGAAAACGAAAGTCATTCGAATAAGTGTGGCAAAGAAAAAGTTACAAAAATTACGAAAAGGGCTATGTTGATCCGAAAAATTTAGGTAACGACCCGTAAAGCGATCTAACGAAGGGAAGATAAAATCATTTATACAAATTCACTATCTCTAATTTATTATTATTTATGTTGTACGAATAACAGAGTTTTAATTAAAGCAAAACATTGCCGCTCGGAAAGTAAACATAAATTCAAAATGGTAATTTCAATTTTGAGGGTATTTAAATATTGTTTTATCTAGAAAAGCCAACTCGTACAAACCGAAATTCACAAATAACTGTAAATACATTGTTGTGCACCGAAATCCATTGCGTTTCGGCAAAAAAAACATCAAACTGACTTTTAGTTTTTTGTAAAAAAAACATAAATATAATTTTTAAAGATTTGCGCGATAAAACACACCCAATTCGTCTTCCTCTTGTAAATCTCATCGATTTTCGCAAATTGTTATATAAAATAGCAAAGTCACACACTAATGGTTTTGGCGAAAAATTTTCTTTGCGCAAAAAAAGCTCCCAAACAGTTCAACATGGTAATTTTAAATCGCGAACAAATCTTAACCAGATTAATTAATTTACGAAATGTATTTCTAGTAAATTTTTTCGTCATAGTAAGTCATGAACTCATTATTAAAAAAACGCGTGTGCCTCACCCACGTAGTCTCGCCGAAGAAGTGAAACTTGTTTGGTACTTGGTGTTTGATGATTATAAATATTTTTACATGTGAATATAATTTGCTACAGTTGATAAAATAGTGCCACATGTGAGCGTTACTAATGGTGTTAAATACTCTCTACATTATATATTGCCCGGCGTGCCCGGCTCTTCCCAGTCTTTCGAAGTGTTGAGCTTGCTGCTAAAACGTCTTCCCCTTTTTTTTAAATCGTGGTCTTTGGTTTATACTTCCCCTCTCGCGGTGTAACCCTTTTCTGTGACAAAATTTCAATTACAGCCTCGCATAAGAAGTTTCACTTCACTTAATGAAGCAACGCACCCAATGTAAATAATTTTTTTTAGAAAATGACCTTTTAAAAGAAATCTGTACCCAACACACACCCACATAAGCTTTTAATGTGCTTTCGTGCTTGACTGTTGTTTTCTAAAATTTTGAGTCGAAAAAGCAGATCTCTCATTATAATTAAAATATGTGAGAGTGCTTTTATTTATTATACATGAAAGTTTACGGAATTAAGCAGAGGGAAAAAAAGGGGCAAGCTCATAAGACGCCATTTAAAATTTATTATCTAGTCGAGTTATTAACTTTGTGGGGTAATTGATTTCGAAGTTTTGCAGTTGGGATTCTTACAATGCAGAGGTTTATGCTTTAATGCTTTTAATTAACATTTTAAAATAACAATGTTCGTAGCCTTTCAGAATAAAGAATAAGAAGCTTTCATGCATGCCATAAGACTAGTATAAAAAATGAGCAAACTAAGAAAGTTTTACTATATCTTAAGTCTTAAGTACGTTGGAAAAGCTTTAATAGGATTTGGAACTTAATGCGTTCTTGAAAGTAGCATGCTAGAAACATTTTTTTTCCTTTAAAGGCTTTCGTATCACGTTGAACCGAAGTAACTGCTATTGTACTGTCCGTATTACGCCTATTTCTGTATTAATTTCAATTAGATCAAGCTATTTAACGTGAAAAATGCGAAACGTTGCCATTTTTGTGTGTAAAATCGAACAATAAACACACTAAAGTTGAACAGCTTATTTCGGTATTTATTTTTCGCTTTATTTTATTTAAAAAAAATACATTTATCTGCAACATGAAGACGTTCTATAGAATTGTCTTCGGCAATATTTTATAATGATATTATTTTCCGGTTCGTTAGATATCTTTGCTACAACTATTTTGTGTAACATTAAAATTGCTTTATACAAAACACAAGTAGGACCTTGGCGCGCTCTGATTTAATGGCAGAGTCGAGAAAGAGATAACGATGTTTTCATTTGGGACTTCTGTTCGGGTCAAAGCAAGGTCATTGAGAATTTAAACCGATTCAAAAAGAGTCTCACAAAAAATGTGGAAATTTGGGGGGACAGAAAACTTGCAATTGATTGTACGCATTTTAAATTAGAAGGGTTGTTGTTTATTCGCAATAATTTCGTTATGTTTTTTTTTTAAATTGCTAAGAAGTTCCCATCAGAAGGATATTTTGAGTCAAAAGTTGAAAAAGTAGGAAATTTGGTTTTTGAACCTATAATTTTCAAGTAATACGTTTTTAATAAAAATTGATTATTGTTAATTGGGCTTAAAACCGAGTGTGCGCATTCGAGCTCAAAGTGGCACATTCCGATCTCGGGAAAATAAGCGCGCCGCTCCGCGTCGCGCTTCATTTGCCTCCCTCGCTCGGAAATGTGCCACTTTTCGCTCGAATGCGCACATCCTTGTATTTATTGGATTTGTCTACTTTATCCTTAACTCCTTCAAATCCAAAAATTCAATTTAGTGTGATAAATATCGATTTTATGTTGGAAAAATATATTTACTATAGCAATGAGTGGAAGGGAGCGAAAAGATACGACAATCTCGTCAGTGCGAGCGAGAAGAAACGATTAAAATTATTTAACTGGTTTTTGGTCCAACTAATTGGCCTGAACTATTGTGAATCGTGCTTAAAACCGAGTGTGCACATTCGAGCTCAAAGTGGCACATTCCGATCTCGGGAAAATAAAGCGCGCCGCTCCGCGTCGCGCTTCATTTGCCTCCCTCGCTCGGAAATGTGCCACTTTTCGCTCGAATGCGCACATCCTGCGTTAGTTATATTAGTATAACTTTCCGTGCGCTTTTTCAAATCAAAAATTTTAATTTAATTTAGTAAATATCGATTTTATACTGAAAAATGTACTTACCATAGCAATGAGAGGAAGGGAGCGAGAAGATACAATAATCTTGTCAATGCAAGTGAGAGGGAACGATTAAAATTATTCATATAATTTTTCCTGTAACACAGGCCTGCAAATTTAATGTCATGACGTCTTCTCTAGAATTTGACAACTGATTCTGGGGTATTTTGATGCGCTGATTACTAATATGAATTTTTCTGCATCACCCACAATTTTTTTTTTCGGAAAAGCTACAGATAGTAATTCGAGAAAAAACACTTTTTACACAGAAAAAATATATTTAAAACAGTACCTGCTTTCTAACTTTGAAAACTATCAAAACATTATTATAAGACATTGTTAAGCTACAATACATATCAATTTCTTTGTGAAATCGGGTTCTTTTTTCCCCAAAGCTTCTGTTGCGCGATTTTTCTGAAATTTCCGGTTTGGATTGTCGCGCTTCAGCAACCAACAATAATCTACCATCATGGTGAAATTTCATCTTTCTTGATACCTGTCTTCAAGTTCTTTCAAATCTTGGTGAAACCTTTAGCCTTGTTCTTCACCAACGGTTCCTAGATTTTTTGGTACGTATTCAATATGCGAATTATGGAAATAAAGTTTAATGCTCATATTAGAGCCCATTAGACTCAAATTTGTTATCATTTTGACTACTATTTCTTTATAGTAGGAGTTTTTATTGGTGCCCACATCAGGGAAAGGTATTTTTCTGCCCTTTTGACCATTTGACGAAAAACTCAATGATGTTGAAGTTACAAGGGTGGAAATCTTTTAAGGAAGTGGTGAAAAACTTTTTGGGGAACAATAAACACTCCGACTATGAAGAAATAGTAGGCAAAATGATATCAAATTTGGGTCTAATGGGCTGTAATATGAGCATTAAGCTTTATTTTCTGAATTTGCACATTAAATACTTCCCAGAAAATCTAGGAGCCGTTAGCGAAGAACAAGGCGAAAGGTTTCACCAAGATTTAAAAGAACTTGAAGGTAGGTATCGAGGGAGTTGAAATTCTACCATGATGGCGCACTATTGCTGGTTACTGAAGCGCGACAATCCAAAACAGAAATTTAAAAGAAAATCACACAACAGAAGTTTTGGGGAAAAAAGGACCAGATTCCACAAAGAAAATTAATACGCATTGTAGCTTAACAATGTCTTCTAATTATATTTTAATAGTTTTCAAAGTTAGAAAGCAAGTACTTTTTTAAATATATATTTTGTTCTGTGAGAAAACGTGTTTTTTTTTCGATTTTCTATCTGTAGCTTTTCCAAAAAATTTGTGGGTGATAGAGAAAAACTAAGGTCTTATTTGTCGTCAGAGTATCAAAATACCCCAAAATCAGTTATCAGATTTTATTTATAAAAAAATAAATATACCTCTGACTGATAGATGGCAACACATTCGCACACAAAACGATTTTTGTACCTTTGATCTTGAGCATCCCTGCGAAACGAACGAAAACTCTTTTCAGGTTTTTGAAATTGCATTTTCAACCATACAAGTTGCGAAACAAGGGTGCTTGTCAATTTTGCGTGTAAAACAGCCCGACGTCGCCACATCTCGCAATTTAAAACAACAACAAATAAAAGAGCAAACAATCATCATTTCGACGAAGTTAATTTTTGACCTGGAGAAACAACTTACTGGCGTTCAGCGGTATGGCTGAGTGCGTCTGCATCGTCGAAATATGATGATGGGCGGCATCCACATGGCGCGTTTGGTAGCCGAGCATCGGCCCATGATAAAGCACCTGATGATGGGCATGAGAGCCGCCGTGCTGCTGTCGGAACCCCGCCACCGTGACAGATCTGTGTCAATAGCCGTCGGACATTCCCTTGTTCATTGCCTCGCGCACTCACTTAGCACACGTTTAAGTGTCATTTTACTTTTATGGAGCTTTCGCAGGTCCTCGACTATTCCTAACGAGACTTATTATTAAAAAACTTCGGTGCGCCGTTGCCGGATCGGCAGCAATTTGGAGCTTCAAGCCGCGCGTAAAACTTTCGCCATGAAAAAATTTAATAAACATCCGATTAAAATATTCTTATGGCGCATACACATGTCGTACACGTTATTTTTCCCTTCTAAAAATGTTGAATAATAAACGTGTACTCTATATGTAAAAGGCATAAATATTTATGTGACCTACAAAAAAAGTTATAATGCAATACACTAATGAAAAACATACCGCGAATTATTGCAACGAAAAGCACCATGAATTTTATTTGGACTGCAAATGAGGCAAGAAACTAAGGCGAAATAAAGGGCTGAAAGTTTTTGCTGGGCGTTATCGAAATGACAAACTATGCAGCAAAGTAGCTCGCCTGAGATATGGGAGTCCTAGCAACTATTAACATTGTCATGCTACCGGGAATATTTTACGTGAAGTGTTCCGTTTTCCTTTAGATCGCAACCTGGAAGTCGTTTTTCACCTTTGCTAAACGCCGTTAGTACCTTTTAAACTGAACTCATAGTAAATAGAAACCTTTTGACAATCTCCCGTTGAATAATGATTTAATCGCACGCGCTCCAACAAATTTGCATAGCATTGAATTTTAATTCTCGTTAAACGTTTTGCGGAGACGTTTTAAACGAAGTACGATTGATATGTGTTCGTTCGCGATTCCAAGTTGTAGAATGAAAAATGGCAAAATCGCGGCAAAGCTCAAAAGCACATCTTCCGCATGTGGAAAACTACGGTTTTTAGGGCGGTAGAAATCAAAGTCTCGGCGGCTATTTATGAAAAGCTATGGGCTTTAAAGTGCGAACCTCGTGAAATCGTCACGTGGTTAAGAAATCGCTAATCAACCGGTTCAAGGCGCGAGTGCCCGGCGACTGGCATCGGCGTCGGGACGCCACGGCGGCCAGGACGCGTGCCTCTGGATGTAGACGTGTGCGCGCGCACTTTTTCCGGATAAATAACCATTGATGCCGAAGATGCCAAAAATTAAATAGTAATTATCGATAAACACATAGTTGAACGTATTTGTGAATTCTCCAAACTAAAATTCTTTTAATTAATAGTTGTTAACCTTCCGTGTACGAGGTGGGGTATAACTAACGTGACCAATTTTTTTTTTGTTAAGAGGACTTTTGGTAACGAGCTTAAAACCGAGTGTGCACATTCGAGCTCAAAGTGGCACATTCCGATCTCGGGAAAATGAAGCGCGCCGCTCCGCGCCGCGCTTCATTTGCCTCCCTCGCTCGGAAATGTGCCACTTTTCGCTCGAATGCGCACATCTTCGTATTTATTAAATTTCTTTATATTTATTTGTGAATTTAAAGAGAAAAGAGCAATGTACCCAAGTAAAACGGTTTCGGATTGACATTAAAAAATTAGGGGGTGTCATTTAAAAATGACAGAACAAAGTTGTATTTTTATTAAATAGGACTCAATACTTTTTTTTTGGTTGAATCAATAGCGTTAAGCATTTTGGTTACTTAGGTATGACTCAAATCAAAAATAAACGAGCTATTTAAAAGGACATAGCATTTTGGGGGTTCGCCTTCTGTCGGGCATTGGTATCTCTTTTAACTCTTACAAAAAAAAATCGTAACACGCACAACTGTTGCTCAATTCTTAATTTTTTTTTTAAATGAAAGCTAAAGTACCCATCTAAATGCTCCTGCAAACATTTCCAGGATTTAAATGCTCGTTTTTTGCATGGCGTTCCTAACTTTAAGATTTTATAACGTTATTTTTAGATTGGCATTTCTTATAATTAAAAGACGTTACTTATATTATTTCTTAAAGTAAAAGAAATAGAAAAAAATATTTCAAATAAAAGTTGTAATTACTAATGAGATATAATCAAATATAAAATTTCAAAATTATAACTAAAAAGGGGCTTAAATATTTATACTTTTTCAAAACTCTTCAAATTTGCTAACCATAAATCTTTGGAAATAAAATTAAAATTTAAAGGTCTGCATTTTTTTAATTTATAAATTGTATATTTTTAATTTTGTGAGTTCAAAATAAAAATATTAATTAAGGCAAATCGATAAATACGAAGATGTGCGCATTTGAGCGAAAAGTGGCACATTTCCGAGCGAGGGAGACAAATGAAGCGCGACGCGGAGCGGCGCGCTTCATTTTCCCGAGATCGGAATGTGCCACTTTGAGCTCGAATGTGCACACTCGGTTTTAAGCATGATTCACAATAATTAATTTATTCTAAAAAATATTTAAGTAATTGTAAAACGATTAAAATTATTCAAATAATTTTTCGTGTAATTGATTATTTATAAATTTAAAAAAAAATTAAGTTTTTCGGGGTATGGCAAACCCCACGTAGTATGGCATGTGACATTATGTCACCTAATATGCGGGGGGTTAACAAATGAATGTTTGCACTTATTATTATTTTATTTTAAAAGAAGTTGATATCAAATTCACCAAATAACGAAGATCCACTCAAAATTTAGAAATTTGACATTGAGAGATTAACCATTATAGTATATTAAGTACAAAAGGGTACCGGGGGTACCCGGCTATTGACACAAAGATTGAGAAACCCATGAAAAATCGTAGACATTTTTCTTTTGTTGGTAAAAATGCCATTTATTCGCAAATTGGTTTCTGCACCTATATTAATATGCAAATAACAAAATTCGAATTAAAACTGTATTAAATTTTTCTTAAACGCGGAAGATATGACAAAATTTCCATTTAAAGGAAGAAACTGCAGAAGAATGGAACAAAAGTTAATCAGATTAGGATCAAACAATTGTCTAATTAAGTCTTTAGTTGGCTAACGTAATCAGAGCGATATAAAGACTACTTCTGTATTCTTAAGAAGGGCCTATTCTAATTTAATTCGGTTTTGCATTCACAAAAGGAAGAATTATTATTCTGCGGCTAATTTTAAAAGGAAAAAAAAGTTAAACACAGTTACTGGTTTGAATGAAGTGCGGAGTCGGGCATTTTAATTTCGCTCGGCCTGATCAGTTTTTGTTTTCGTTTTCTTAATTAATGCTCCGAAAAGTAATGCCGGCCGTACGTATAAACAATTTAGATTACAATTAAGTTTTAAAAATTAACGTCGTTATTCGTTTGCGGTTTCGAAACATGGTTACGTTTATGAGGAAAACGTAACTAATTAATAATCCCCGCTAGTCGTCGCTCTCGTACGAGCGATTTATAAATAATTCATGATTTTAATTATATACTTAGCATTTCGATTTTTTATTTCGCATTTCTCCTTTGGTTTGGCGTTCGAGACTATATGTATGCTAATTACTTGGAAAAAATTGGCCAAAAGTGATCGATTACTTGTAATTATTTGCTCGGAACAGTTTATATTGTTTGATTGTGTATTCAAAGAGATCTGATTTCGAATATATATGTACACGGAGAAAAAAATATCCTTAATATAACTATCTAACGTATACCCAATTGACGTATTGTTCTGACAAGGATTTGAATGTCTAATTTAACGATATTTATAAGTCAATTTGACAATTCATAGTATGATCAAAACGGCTCTACATAGTATACTTATAATAAGGATTCATTTATTTGTTTCAAGCGTTCAAACGAAAAGCTCTCGTGAACGTGTGCAGTATCCGTCGTGTAGGTAACTGGATAGTTAATTTGAGGATTTGAATAGCTATAATAGGGATACGTATGGTTATTATAACGATATTTTGTTCTCCGTGCATATCCGTTAAATCACTATGACAAGAATCTTTTGAATGTCTAAAACAGTAATACGGATCATTACTATAACGATCCGCAATAAGGATACTCTGGATAGCTAAATTAGCTATACGCCGTATTCCTGTGAAAGATAACTATCCAACGGATAGCTATAATAGGGATACGTATGGTTATTATAACGATATTTTTTTCTCCGTGTAACTAAATTAGCCAGATGATAATTGCACTTGAAGTGTTTCGGAAGAATTTTCTAATTATTATATTATATTCGATTTCAAAGAGAATTCGGTTCGCTACCGGAGTATTAATTGAAATACTTCAAATGTAAATTAACAAATTTAGTTGAAAATTAAACACAAGGCGGTTAGAAATTGTAAAACCTTTCAAATACACGTACTTACGTGTATCAGTTAAAAGATCGAGAAATTGCTTTGCTAAAAGGTTTTTCGAATAAATTAATTAAAGAAATTCGAATGAGAACGCATTTTTATAACATTTAAAAAGTATTTTGTTGTGCGCTTGTAAATAAGTAAATTACTCATAATGTTCACGTCCAATATCTTATAATATGTTACCTAATGTTCACTGGAATTGGACACAATAAAACACAATTGTTAGGCTTGCAACGTTTCGTTTCTTTATTGAAACTTTATCAAGCAACTGAAAATTAACAAAGTATAACAACAATAACTACAAGTATTTTATAAATAAATATAAATTATAAAAAAAGGAAGTTAACCATTAAAACTCAATAATTTTACATTTATATTTATATTTTTACAATCATTTTTATATTGTTTTAATCTTTCTTCAAGTCTTTGATTCGTTTGACCTATGTAACTACTTCCACAACTACATGGGATTTTATAAATCAAACCAGATTGTTGAAGAAGAGGAATTGGATCTTTTAATTTGCTATAAACTGTATTAATTGTTTTTATATTATAAAATGCTAATTTTCCACCTCTTGGTCTAATAAAACGAACAATACTACTGGACAATTCTTTGATGTAAAGAAATTTAAAGTATGTTGTTACTTGTTGGACATCTTTTTTGTTATTTATCAATTTATAATTATTTATAAAACGATTAATGAGTTTTAAAGAGTAATTATTATTAATAAGAAGATTTTTCATGCGTAGTATATTGTCTTCATAAAAATGCTTGATAAAGTTTCAATAAAGAAACGAAACGTTGCAAGCTTAACAATTGTGTTTTATTGTGTCCAATTCCAATGAACATTAACATATAAGTAAATTACCTTATTTGAAAAAAAAAATAAAAATATGTTGCCACTTGTTTATTAAAAAATATTATAGAAAAAATGAATCGCAGTTTAAAACCGAATGTGATTAATGAAATTACTTAAAATAGTCAAAATACAATTAAAACTCGCGGTAAAAGTTCGTTTATTAGTAAATATTGATTAATTTAGACATGTATTTTACATTTCTAAAATGTGATAAAAAAATTAGTAAAGAACGAAAAAAATAATATAAATTAACAGATCAAATATTGGTTTTTAGTGGAGTACGGTGGGACGAAAATCGCATAGAATAGAAATTAATTTATAATAATATTTTATACAAAAATGAAACGTTTCCGTACAAGAAAATTGGCATAAAACTTTTACAATACGGACAACTAAAACAAAACTATCGCAAAATTATTTGATCCAATAACTTTCTAGGTTTTACAACGGCATAAATATTTTACGGACCTTCCCCTTCAAAATCTGCCAAATACAAAATCGTCAAATTTATTTTCACTTGGCCGTATCTGACTACATTTAATGGCCATTCCATACTTCGGACGGCCTTTATTTATTTAATCAAATCTTTGTCCGTATGCCGCCGTATAAATTTCACTTTCGCCTTCGCCCAAAAAGTTAAAACGTACACAATATCGAAAACAACAACGTCCGCCACATCAAAAAATTATCTAGCGAAAAATTAATGAAAGAATACATTTTATTATTAAGTTTTTGTTTGTGCCATGCGTAATTTATGATGCATTATTTGCAAAAAGCTTTCCAAGTCCCAAAACCGATCATTTTTAATACGTGACATTTTCTATACGGAAAAGGCTCGAATTAAAAATTAATTAATTTCGTGTTCATAAGAAAAATACCTAATTACGTTTTCCCTAAGCGGCCATTTAAAAAATGCGTTAATAAAAAATGTTAATTTATTCAATGTGAAACTTTTTTCGTGCATTCGGCCTTCCGTTCCAGTAGAAAATCTAACTTATGTTTCGAATTAGCTTTCGACGATATTCTTTGCCTAAGTATTTGATTTCGGGATATGGCATCAATATAATTTACAGACTGCGAGAGTCGAACAACTAAATTGCCTTTTCTGTCCGGTTTATTACTTTCTGTTTAAGTTTTGACTTCGGAATGCTTTCCTCGGCTTCGATAACATTGTAATTACAATTAAAGATAACGTCGAGCAAACAGAAACGAATGCACACAGCCAAAAAGATCTTTTCTGCGAAATTATGGAGAACAAAACCAAATAATATAGACCTTTACAGCGATCACCTTAAATAAGTACGAGGGCAGTTCGATAAGTCGGTAACTTTTTGAACGAAAGATATTTTTTTCGGCTCGATACATATAGTCCAACGTTTTACCATTTTTTTTATTCCTTCCAAATAATGGGTTTCCTCGAGACCCTCAAAATGGGCGTTTCTTTCTGTGATGACCTCTTTATTCTTCGGAGCATGGTGGGTTTCTTCTTCGCCAATATCGAGAACCTCTTCCGATCCTTAGTGTGTGAGTTTCAGTAAAGCATGTTCTTCTATTTTTGAGGTTAATTGATTTTTATACCGGGTGTCAAGTATCAGCTGGTTAAGTTTCGGTACCTATTCGTCCGACACCCTGTAGAATGCCTCGTAGAACACTTCTCCGATTTTAATAAGTACACCTTCCGATAATTACACGAGGTTAAGTAATTTAAAACGTTTAGACGTATTAAATTTTTCGTGTTCCATTTATTCGAAACGACATTTTCGCAAAAGCGCTAAAAATATTGCGAATAGTTCCTGCCAAACGTTGCCGGAGTTCTAATAATTCCGTTAGTTGATTACTTGTCTTTTATCGGAAAACTGCGAGGCGAAATTAATTTGCGGAATTTAAAAATTTTGCGGGAAGTTAATTTCACGGTTAATCAGTTACGGCTACAAATTTATTAGTTACCGTTTGAAGCTAACAAAACGGACAGGAAATTGCGTTTTAAAAATAAATTATAAATATATCTGCGATGCAACAACGCAGAGGGAGAGAATCGAAATGCGCAGGCCCCCGAACTGATTTCGTTTCAAAAATTCCACATTAATTTTTTTTAATATTCGAAAACGATTAGTTTCGGAAGGTTCTTTAATAAGGCCTATAAGCGCCCAAGAATCCGGTCATTCGATTTTATTCTACAATTAATTTTCGGCTCATCGGCAAAACAATTCAAATTTTATCCTCGTCCTAAAAAACGTTATCTGTGAAATGTTTTATGAATTTCATAATGTGCTTAATGTGGTCGTTCGGTGTTGCATTTTTCGATTGCCGTCGGCGCGTAAATAAATTAGGTCTCGAATCAAAATTTAAAAACTAATTCTCGTTTGGCCAATTTAACTTTATCATTAGTTAAACAACTTTTAAATCTTTTAATCTTAGGGTAAAAACGATTTGGATTGTTTGCGAACTGTTTAGGGAAATTCTGTAAATGTTCGTTATTTATTTTGAAGTTATACTTCTTTTAAAGTTTAGTAAATATCGATGTTATTTTCAAAAAACGTATTTACCATAGCAATGAGTGGAAGGGAGCGAAAAGATACGACAATTGCGTCAGTGCGAGCAAAAGGGAACGACTAAAATTGTTTAACTGATTTATATTGGTCTAAATTATTGTGAATCGTGCTTAAAACCGAGTGTGCACATTCGAGCTCACAGTGGCACATTCCAATCTCGGGAAAATGAATATAAAAAATGAAGATAGTTGCCTCAGAAAACTGAAAAATCGAAAAAAGTAAAATAGACATAATTAAGTTATTAATTGCAATGTAAAATCAAAGTAGATAGTGATATATATGTATATTCTTGTAAATTAGATATGCCTACTTTTATATCATGGATATGTAGTATATTTTTACTAAAAATCCCAACTATTTTTTAATTTCTAAATGTAACTGACCAATTTATACATATCTTGTTTTCTTTTCCATTTACACGTTTTCAAAAAGGCGCAGCAACGTATAATTTAAAAACCATTAGTTTAGCTGTATACAAACGCAAGATAGGCAATATAACATGTTTTTTTTAATACCATTTTTGCATACCTTTTAAATACGTATTTAATTGCGGCTCGCGAAAAATTTGAAAAATGGCTCGGACTATCAAGGAGCTTGGTCACCACTGTAATATTCTATAAACATTACTATTTATGCAATTTAAAATACAGATAAAACATAAAGCTTGGTAGCTCAGTGGTAAAATACCGTTGTTTGATAGTAACGGTCTGCCACGGTCTATGGGTTCGATTCCCAGATAAGTCAAAATTTTTCAAAATCTCTAAGATAACCCTCGAGCCGACGAGCCGACGAGCCGACGAGCCGACTGTAACTCACGTTCGCATAATTAGATTTTGAGGAAAAGAAATTTTCAAATCTCTAAGATACACAATTGGCCGACTCGGCCGACTGTAAGTTGCAATTTGAAAAATTACATTTTTGCAAATTTTCCTTTATGCCCCTGTTACGAGTTGACACATTCCACTTGAACATTCAAAAATAATTTTTAAAGTAATATTTAATTTATTTACGCCACAGAAGTATAACTTCTTACGCACCGGATTTTTTTTTAATATAATGGTTGCCGCAATTCACCCAATTATACGAAGAAAATCTAGTAAAGCAAAAGTATAAACACCGAAGTTAGACGTATTGTTTCGGGAATTGATTTTGTAGCGTTATATTCGGTGATCTCTTCCGAGTTAAAACCGAATCGGTGATTTTTCTCTAAATGCATCGAAAACCTGTCAGAACGTTCAGACAGATCGGTCTTGTAAAGGTTTATGTTAAAATCCATAGAGATTTACAGCTGATATCTCCTATTCTTTTTATCCGTCGTCTAGACTTTTTACTTGTTCAGGTATCTCGATGATTCCAAGATCAAAGGAGAACCTCTTCGGCATTCTTTATTTCTGCCTTCTTTGTTATTTATTTAGTTTTGATCTCTGTATTTTCTCAGAGAAATCTGGAACGTTCTCCTTAAAGGTTTTATAAGTAGGTAATGCGAAATTGTTCCCAACAAGTTAAACATGAGCCGATTCACCAAAACATTTCGCAATGCTCTTTTGCGACGGGGCCGCTGCCGGTGCCTGGTTATTTTGCGCCCTAAGCAACTTATTTCACAAGTTACATAGTGTGTAAATTGCATATAAAGAGCGCAGTGCAATAACCGGCCGTGTCCATTTTAGGTAAATTTACAGGAGGATGAAAAAACGTCTAAAAACTAAATTACAAGATTGCAGTTGAAACAAGTATGCATGTCGTTAAAGTTAAATTTAAGTAATTTTGTGCAAAATTCACTAAAGGCTTTGATGCATCTAAAGTAATTAATATTTAAAAGAAAGTTGGACATGACTTTTATTGTACAGCTTGCTTGTGCTGCAAATGATCAAAACACCTGTAAGGATGACTTATATTTAATTTTAGAACCCGGTTGTTGTACAGGATGATAGAAAGAGTCATGAAGTACTTCATTCCATTTATAACTCAATTTGCCTAAAAATTGGACTTGATCGGTTATTGCACTGGGCCCTTTAATTATGTATTCTTTACACACTTACAAAAACAAATACTAAGCGAATTAATATTTTGTTTCAATAATTTTGAAGTGAAACTTCTTATGTGAAGGTAAATCTAAAATTTTGTCACGAAAAAGGGGTATACCGTGACAGGAAAATATATAGTAAAAGGCGCCCGAATGAAAAGCAAAGGGGAAAAATTTTGGCAGCAATCCCACTGATTCGAAAAAGCGGGGAGACCCCAAAAGCCGGGCAATATATAATGTAGAGAGTATTCAACACCACTATTGTCGCCTACTTGTGTAATGTTTGGCACCACAAGCGTCGAAATTTGTCGACGCCATTGTATCAGCTATAGCAAACTATATTCACAGATATAATCATTTAGACCAGCCCAAATTATTAAACAAGCACCATTTATCTATATGAAAATTTTACATTATTGTACTAATTGAATTTTGTAATTCAAAAGTCACCGATTAAAAATCAAAAGGACCATTGTCCAAAAATCAATAGTTTTTAAATTGCAGACATTAGAAAGTTGGTTATTGTGAGGAAAATAATTTTTAAGTCTTATAGTTTAATTTGATTTAATGCAGGGTTTTGAACCATCATCATCATTCCAGTTGAATTAAAATAATATACATATATCGGTTTGGTTCCGGTTTTTGTTCCGCCAAATATACGGGTTTTTTTGGTTTAGTTTAGGTTCGAAGTACTGATTACTATACCGTGTAAAACGAAGACACAACTAAATTGTATACTGAAATATGTGGAGTATTTTTTCCCATATTTCCCTACATTAGTTTCCCAAAGGACTTTGCGGCACAAGAATAACAAGTAATTGATCCAGCTCAGTTTCGGCTCAATGATAGAGCATCATGTGATGAATCAATGAGACAAATATTTTGTTAATTTAACAACATGAGAATAACCTAGATTATTATATGTGAATTTCATTCGAGTTATAATAACATTTGAATGCTAAGTGATATCTGGAAAATTCTTTCACTGTGATTGTCAGTAAAGAGTGGTGCGTCGATGAGAATAGAAGTTAACTCAGAAAAATTGTGTCTTCGATTGAAATCACCAAGATGGAAATTATAATCTCAGAATTGACCATTTTGGCAAACGGTTACCAAACATTTTAAGGGTGAATTTGATAGGATTTGATGAGTAGTTTGATATTAAATTTTGAAAAGTTTGATAACCGTTTGTCAAAAAGGTCAATTTTGAAATTATAATTTCCACCTTGGTGATTTCCCAATGTTGCAGTTTTCACCTGCTGATGAAAGCAACTAGGTAATTAGATTATTGAGTATTTCATTTACTGAATTGATTTATAATCATTTCCAAACATCATCACGCTTAAACTATCGGAAATATCATCTTTCACATTTTGACCAAAAAATAACTAGTACTTTTTTATCTCAAAATATTTTAAAAAAGTTTTTTTGAGTGTATATTCTGCTTATGTAACACTATGATTACACCAAGTTTGAAAAGAAGCGGAGACCATTTTTTCTTATACCGCAAAGTCCTTTGCAATTTCAAAGAATTGTATTTTTCAATTTGAAAGTTTTACCATTTAAACTTTAATTCGGTCCCAGTTGATCTCTCGGTATGCCTTACCAAAATTTCTAGTCCAGGTGATTAGACCTTTTGAATAATTTTTCTGGTTTATTACAAACTATAATCAATCACTGCCCTACATTAGTGCCCCCAAATTTGCGAATTTAAAAACTTGTGTTGTTAAAATATTTAAGACAGCCAACTATGCAACATCTACAACTTAGGAAGTATCGATTTTTGGGCAATAACTCCTTTTCAGCCGTTCATCAGTGCCTAATAAATTGCAAAATTCAATCGGCAAAAAGAAATACCACCAAAACCCAAAATCCAATGGAAAATGTTCAGAGTTCCAAAATTGGGGCCATACTCACTCTTCGACCGTGGTCGCCATGGTGACCAAAAGCGACTGATCACCGTAAAAGCCAAAATGAATCGTTTCGAGCAATAATTACAAAAGTTCAACTTGAGCAACTCTTTTAATGTTGACTGTTTAGTATTAATTAAAAACTCAATACGATCTTCGGATTAACCCAAGTGTTTAGAATTTTCAAAGCGCGCACCAAGTCAGAATATAAATACATTTCCGTGCACTTTTTCGAAGCTTAATTTAAAAGAGAATTGC
Organism: Sinopyrophorus schimmeli; assembly: GCA_036325965.1. Taxonomy (NCBI): domain Eukaryota; kingdom Metazoa; phylum Arthropoda; class Insecta; order Coleoptera; family Elateridae; genus Sinopyrophorus; species Sinopyrophorus schimmeli. The sequence continues at coordinate 89,223 of JARFIZ010000060.1, read as the reverse complement.
AGTTCCGCATGGATACCTTCGAAATTAACGCCGCTTCTTATAACAAAGACAATATCCCGTGAAAAGTGGCAGTAGTTGGAGAAAATTGCATTCCGAAACCAATTTCTTTAGCGAAGATGTATGGAAAAGTAAAGTTTAAAATAAACCGAACTAGTTTGTATAACAATCTGGTTAGCGGGGGATTATAAATCCGAGCAATCCGCAGGTGGGTAATGGGAGCGGCGGCCACCGTAAGATTACATGTCTGCCGGATGGTGATATAATGGCGAGGTAATCGAGTCACGCGTGCGCCACCAGGATTTAACTCGGCCAAGAGAAACCACCTTCCGTCAGATTAAATACCTCTTCTTATCTCATTTTCTCCTTTCCACATTAAATTTGAAACAAAGTATGTGCGGAATATTGCCGCCTCCAAATCCCGGTTCCGTTCCGTAATGGCAATAAAACAAAGTGGCGCGGAAATCTTGTATATCATAACACCTGTTCTTACTTTTAAAATGCGGCACGTATCTGCCTCGCGCACGTTAGAAAATATTGCCGCGGCCAGTGGCGCACCGCGATTTTTTTTCGGGCCGGAGCTGCGGATTGTTTTCATAATTTTCTAATAAACGAATTGATTTGGGCGATGGTAGAAATACGGTCCTTAATTGTCATACATGCGCAAAGTAGTTTTTTACGCACTCTGCTCTGGTGCGCGCAATCGACCACTTTCCGCACGTGTTTCGCAAAATACTATTGTAGAAAATTAATTTATTATTGTAGATGGCGCTTAAAACCGAGTGTGCACGTTCGAGCTCAAAGTGGCACATTTCCGAGCGAGGAAAATGAAGCGCGACGCGGCGGCGCGCTTCATTTGCCTCCCTCGCTCGGAAATGTGCCACTTTTCGCTCGAACGCGCACATCTTCGTATTTATTAGATTTTTCTACATTATTATTTGCTCTGCCAAATTAAATTTTGTTTAAGACGTCGATTTTATGTTCGAAAAACCTATTTAACATAGCAATGAGTGGAAGGGAGCGAAAAGATACGGCAATCGCGTCATTGTAAGCGAGAGAGACCGATTTAAATTATTTAACTGATTTATATTGGTCTAAATTATTGTGAATCGTGCTTAAAACCGAGTGTGCACGTTCGAGCTCAAAGTGGCACATTCCGATCTCGGGAAAATGAAGCGCGCCGCTCCGCGTCGCGCTTCATTTGCTTCCCTCGCTCGGAAATGTGCCACTTTTCGCTCGAGCGCGCACATCTTAGTATTGATATGATTTATCTATATCAATCTTGTCACATTTGATCTTTATTGTTCAAGTTATCGTTAATCTCGATTTAATTCGTTTATTGTCGTGTTGTATGCTACCGAAATAGCATAGTTTACCATTTTTATTTTTTGAAATAGGACTATATCAATTTTGTGAATAAATGAATATTTTTTCAATGTATTTGCCATTGTTTCTATTAAGTAATCGAAAATTAAATCATTATCAGTGAAATTTTCCACACGAAAAGAAATGAATTACGACGGAAAAATTTCTTGCTATAGAGCAGGGGTTCCCAAAGTGCGGCCCGCGATATCGATACGATATATTATACGTTTATTAAAAAATAAATAAGTAAATAGTAAAATAAATAATAAATATTACGAATAAAATACAATAAAATATTCTAATATTTTTAATAAATTCTTACAGAACTTTAGTTCTTTAGTATACTAATTAAAAAAAATAAGAAATAGTTAAATAAATTTAAAATAAAAAAAATCGTGGTTATTGTTTTGATTTTATTCCGTTTTTTTTTGGCCCGCCAAAAATTTCGGTAATATTAAATTGGCCCGCTCAAGGAAAACTTTGGGAACCCCTGCTACAGAGTTTTGAAAACAAATCGGAAGCTATTTTAATCAACAAATATTGTTTTAATGGCCCTGCATATATCTACAAATTAAGTTTTTCTGGTAATTTATTAATTTCTATTAAATTTTATTTTAGAAATTTCACTAAAATGTCAAAAGTATTTTTTAATTTAAAAGCTAAATGCGACAACTAAGTATATAATTCTTTTTTTGAAATAAACTGGTAAAAATTTGGTGCTTAAAGCTTTTATTTTAATTTGATGAAAAACTAGCGCAATTTGGAAAGGCTTCGTGGTTAGTATTAATGAGTTCCCAATTTTTGTTCCATTTTAAGGAATTGTCCTCCAAGTAGAAGGGAAAAATTGGGAAAAGCTTGGGTCAGGCTTGGCCCAGTCAAAACTAAAATATTGAGACGGTACCAAGTCTTGAAAAACAAAAAAATATATTAAATACAAATTAGATTTTACCTTCACCTCCAATTTACATATTGTGCTGGTGGTGTCAACTTGTCAATAGGGCCATAACTATTTTATTTTTGGAAATAATCAATTTTACTATACGGGAACTCATTTTAGAGATAATTTTGCATTGAGAAACGTTTCATTTTTTATAGTATTATTTAAAAAAAATAGATTACACCCCCACATCCAATATACATATTGTGCTGGTGGTGTCAATTTGTGAATAGGGTCATAACTTTTTTATTTTTGGAAATAATCGATTTTACTATACCGGAACACATTCTAGAGATAATTGTGCATTGAGAAACGTTTCATTTTTTATAGTAAAATTTAAAAAAAATTAAATTACACCCCCACATCCACTATACATATTGCGCTGGTGGTGTCAACTTATAAATAGGGCCATAATTTTATTATTTTTGGAAATAATCAATTTTACTATACGGGAACACATTTTAGATATAATTTTGCATTGAAAAACGTTTCATTTTTTATAGTACTATTTAAAAAAAAATTAAATGACACCCTCAAATCCAATATACATATTGTGCTGGTGGTGTCAACTTGTGAATAGGGCCATAACTTTTTGATTTTCGGAAATAATCGATTTTACTATAATTTACCCAGTGTTAAATTAAAAATTCAAAACGCCAGTGGCCAACTTGGCATTTCTTCTTGAGGGGGCTTCGCTAATGTTGCTCCCCCAGGGCGCGCTACTGGTTACATCGGCCATCCTTAGGAGTTTATACAAACGTTTCTCCTTCTCTAAGATTACAGATAAGTTTTGCGCCAAGTAATTTAAAACAACCAAAACCATGCATGCAGATGCTCAAGTTTTCCCCTAAGACCTTTCCCAATTTTCTTTTATAATACAAATGCTTTAATACCATTCCGCTTTTGTTCGAATTTTATCTTATAAAATGCGAGCGGAATAATGTACGTTTTACCGATATCTTAAACAGAGCATTTGTTTATAACTATTCCCGAGAAGATTTAGGTGCGAAGCGACAAAAGGAAGACATGCATAGTTTAAATAGTCAAGTAAATCCTACACGAGTAGTTTTCCTCAAGTTCTTCACTTTATACGATGCCCTTGATCATCTATCATCGTTAAAGAAATGCACAAAGTTCTTTCGTTTTACATAATGGAAAATATATCCTCGAAAAAAGATTACGTTAAACTTTAAAATATTACCTTTTAAATAATTTTTGCTGTCGCTCGACTGCGAGCATCACAAAAGTTCAAATTAAATCATGTTTATTAAATAAAAGCAATGAATATTTCATTTTTATACAGATTTAGTTATATTTTATTAAATAACTTCGACCCTAATTAATATTAAACGAACTTTTTTATAAAACAAAAAAAAATAGAAATATTAAAATTCTTAAAAGTTGTACATCATTCTCTTCACTAAACATCACGGTATAATCGATTTTTCTTCAAGAGTAAGCATAAGAAATTGTTTTGCGTTGTATGGGCCTTAATTGTTCTTACTAATTTGTAATAAATATCTAATTCGTAATTTAGTTTAATAACAATAACTTATGTATAACAATAACTTATGTGATTTACTTTAAAATCATATTTATTATATTTTTTTCGTTTCAGACGCTCTTCCCGCGTATCTTTTCCCATACTATTTTCGAAAAAAATCTTCTTCGACAGACTTCAGAGCGAACTTCAATAAAAGGTAAGACAAAACATTTTTTTTTATTCAAAACAAAACCATTGCAATAAGAAAGAATAAGTTTTTACAAAAGCTCATTTTATCGAACTTTTTTTTAATTGCATTATTTTAGAAAATTGATATTTTAATCTTGTTCGTTATTTCAGTGGCTTTTTTGAAATTCTTTATTGCAATTGTTTTATGAAAAAAATTGTATGAAGGCCCGGACCGTCGTACAATAATACAACAGTGTTTATATTTTTAAAAAGTGATTATTTTTTTGGTTGTAATTGGCATATCCTTCAACCGGTGCCCTTTCGGATTGGGCACCTTTGTAGGGCGCACAACTTCTATATCTTTCTGAAACGGTCCAAGGCCCTTGGTAACGCTACCACAATCCTAGGGACCCGGGAGACCTCGATAACACTACTTTTTATATAAAACATTCATTTAATGATGCTTTCAAGATAAAATAGCCACATGTTGAAACTGAATTTTTTGTTATACAGTTTCACAATTAACCGTTACAGATTATTGATTAGAACCATCATATTTTGTGCCAGATTGCATAACTAAATAGTGTTTAGTTAGTCTAAATACATATACATCATTCTCCGAGTGTTATTTACAATAAAATTAGATTACACGGTCAAAAATGTATGGAGTCTATCATCATAAAGGTATGCTATTGAAATATGCTATACCAAATATACTGTATTGTATAGTCCAGGAAATTTTGCATTTTGTACATGTGAGCATAGCAGGTTTGACTAGACGGTAAAGGCTTGAATCCCATATTATATTGGAGATATGGCACTGTCTCTAAGACTTGCCATAATAGAGTTTTTCGCACAGTCAATACACTTTTAAACTACCATCAAGATTGTATAGATGTAGCTGCCATACCGTGTCGATAAATGAACGTATAAATTTACGTGAAAAAATAACTTTCTATAGGTTGTCATTAAATGTTATGATTAATTATTAATGTTCTGTTTATAAATATTGGATTCAATCTTAAAAATATTTATGGACAATATATATTCTAAGACTATAATTCAAACATAAACAATTTTTTAATGAAATAAATTTTGGTGCTACTCCAATAGAAGTAATTTTACAATTTTGAATGTGGTTATCTGCCAGAAGCATTGTGTGCTAACGCAAACAATATGGGTCTGACATAAAATCATCCCCCATAACTACCGTCAATGTTATCATTCCCATAATGATCAAATCTTCTTAAATACAGTGAAAACTCGGTTATCCGGATTAATTATTGTTGCAGCTCATTCGGATAATCGAAAATTCGGTTAATTAAATTGTTTTAAATTAGTGAAGGATAAAGTAGACAAATTTAATAAATACGAAGATGTGCGCATTCGAGCGAAAAGTGGCACATTTCCGAGCGAGGGAGGCAAATGAAGCGCGACGCGGAGCGGCGCGCTTCATTTTCCCGAGATCGGAATGTGCCACTTTGAGCTCGAATGTGCACACTCGGTTTTAAGCATGATTCACAATAATTTAGACCAATAGATTAGTGGAAAAATAAATTGAATAATTTTCGTCGTTCCCTCTCACTCCGACTGACGAAATTGTGATATCTTTTCGCTCCCTTCCACTCATTGCTATGGTAAAAACGTTTTTCCAACATAACATCAATATTTACTAAATTTAATTTATTTTTTTGTTTTGAACGAGTGAAGGATAAAGTAGCCAATTTTAATAAATACGAAGATGTGCGCATTCGAGCGAAAAGTGGCACATTTCCGAGCGAGGGAGGCAAATGAAGCGCGACGCGGAGCGGCGCGCTTTATTTTCCCGAGATCGGAATGTGCCACTTTGAGCTCGAATGCGCACACTCGACTTTGAGCACAATTACAAAGCTTCTCGTTTTAACAGAAAAAAAGTTGGTCAAATTGTTAGATATATGTTTACAAAAAACGTCCGAACGCGGTTGACAATCCGGATAATCGCGAATCCGTATAACTGAGGTCCGGATAATTGGGGTTTTACTGTACCTACAATTTTTACGACCAGATCAGCATAGCGGTATCCGCAAAAAAAATTCTTTCCGTGTAATACGCGAGTATAGCAATTAAGAAGAGTGATGCGAGCCGTATTTCCGTGATACATACAGATAATCGTTACTTTACTATTTTTTCGCACTACTTTTCCGGCGCACTTGCTGCACCGCACAATTTGCAGTAGCACGCAAAGTTTTTTCGCAACGCTCGTCCGTATTAAATTGACACTTTCTTACATGCCACTTTCAGCCCTTAACTTTCGGCGCTGATACCATTAAAGCCGAATAAATTAAACTAAATTAATGGCTCGCGTCCTTCCAGTCGTCCGTGTGTTTCTACATATTTCCTAAATGTTTCAGGAAATTCAAATTTATTTTTTTTTAGATAGCATAAATCTTGATTTATACTCATAAATTATTATTCCCGCCATTTGAAAAATATAAAGCTTAGATGTAACATCAATAACAATGCCATTCGAGTTTCGCTTCTTGAATGCCGTCGCTATCTAAAAAAAATTAACTCATATTTTTATTTATAACATTAGAACGGATATTTGTTTGCAAAATTTTTTTATGCGGGGTCTCGTATTGATTGAATGTAGCGTTTTTTAAATGGACATGGCACAATTTAAAATAATAGATGACTTGGAGAAGAGTAGGTAGATACATATTATTTAGTTGGGTTGCTGTTTTTGTCCTCAATTCTTTTTTCTGTTGCATTATAAAAAAAAATTTAATTAATTTGATTGGTGTACATTAAATCCTATTTACTACTTAAATGGAATTAAATTTAATAAGAAAAACTTTGTAAATTATTTCATAATTTTATTTGGCGATTACTTTTAATTTTTTAAAGTGCTATTTTACAATTATAACATCAATTTATTTTTTTTTCTAACTTGTGTAAATTAAACCAATTAGAAATCCTTTTATATTAGTTGAGATCATATTGATTACAGTTTTACAATGACAAAACTTATATAGTGGAAGGTTTGCCCTTCTCCTTGCTACGCCCCTGACTTATATTAAACGTTCAACTTTTTGAAATACTCCAAAATAAATTATAATTAAAACACACTTTCAAATTAGAATTAAACAAAAAATATATAAATCAAAATTTTTTGTTAAACTATTTTGTTAGTAACAATGTCCTTTATTACACGTATTAATATTTAAAATACTATCTCATAAATATTGATGTTTCGTCCAGAATTGTCTATGGTATTATAAAACTATGATGTGATATAACAATAACACAAGTAGACATCAAAAAAACGTGAATAGAAAAAGAATTTATTGAATAACATGAAATATACAAAAAAAGCTCAATCAGAGCCAGGACAACAGTTATCGCCGTAAGTCGCTATATATTCCCGGCGATTATATCTTTATACGTGACCGTAAGCAATCCAATCAAATAAACCCCCGACTGTACATGCATTTTTGCCTTTCATGCAAACTAAATACGGACTCATATCAATGCAATACAAAATTCGTTCAAATGCTGGCTTGTCTTATAACACATTATGACAACTTTGCGCTTGAGGTAAGCCACAAATTGCGGTATAGAATTGTCAGTGCAACATAGAGTAAAACTCGATTATCCGGACCTCAGTTATACGGATTCGCCATTATCCGGATTATCAACCGCGTTCGGACGTTTTTTGTAAACATATACCTTATAATTTGACCAACTTTTTTTTTGTTAAAACAAGACGCTTTGTAATTGTGCTTAAAACCGAGTGTGCACATTCGAGCTCAAAGTGGCACATTCCGATCTCGGGAAAATAAAGCGCGCCGCTCCGCGTCGCGCTTCATTTGCCTCCCTCGCTCGGAAATGTGCCACTTTTCGCTCGAATGCGCACATCTTCGTCTTTATTAAATTTGCCTATATTAATTCTGTCCCTTTAAAATCAAAAACTTACATTCAAATTTTCAAATTTTCAAAAGCTGTGTTTATTTTTTTAAAATAACTAAACTAAATTTATCCAGACCTCAGTTATACGGATTCGCGATTATCCGGATTGTCCATCGCGTTCGGACATTTTTTATAAACATATACCTACCTAACAATTTAACCAACTTTTTTTCTGTTAAAACGAGACAGCTAACGAAAAGTTGATACTTGAAGTAAGAATGTAAATTAATACTTGTGAATGAGGCTTAAAACCGAGTGTGCACATTCGAGCTCAAAGTGGCACATTCCGAACTCGGGAAAATAAAGCGCGCCGCTCCGCGTCGCGCTTCATTTGCCTCCCTCGCTCGGAAATGTGCCACTTTTCGCTCAAATGCGCACATCCTCGTATTTATCGGATTTGCCTATTTATTATTTTATTCTTCAATTCAAAAATTTAAAAGTCGTTTAAATTAGATCTATTTTTTGTTTGAAAAAGGTTAGATATTTTATTTCTTTTAATCAGTTATCATGGTGCTCTTCCGCACGCCTAATTGTAGTTAGCTTGATAAAAATATTTTCAGGTGTACTTTCGAATGTTTACTAATTCGCATTTTTGATTAATTAAAATAGTATATGAGTCAAATTTTCTAAAGTGGGCCACTAAAAATCAACTAGTTAATTTTTATATCATTTTTTGCAGATTGTTGAAGGTTTATATGTCAAAATGTCTCCCAATATTTTTGCGTAATTTTCATTTTTGTAAAAATTATAAACAAATTAGTTTTAAGGCACATTTTGTATACACTGTTATAATTAGACTTCATTTATGGATTAATTCAATTTTTAAATATAAAAAAATATTTATATGTTACATAGGGAGTGCATCAAAATTTTAGAATGACTTGGGTGGGGTATGTTAAAAAAGAGGTTGGAAAATAACAGTAAAAATTCGAAAAAAGTTAAAATATTTTGTTTTCTTGTACTATGAAGTCTCCCATCTAGTTTAGTTTAAAAGTACTAAATTAGAAATGTGGTTTTTGGTAAACATACCCTACTGTAATTTTTAATTAACCCAGATATGCCTAATGTACTAATGGACACCGCGAAGAAGTCTCACCTGGTTTATTACGACTACTTAATCGGCTGCAAATGCATATTGCTGTTATTAGTAAAATACAATCTTTAATATAAAACACACTCCGTGTAATTTGCAGCAGTGTAAATTGAAGTTTTTAAGGTCTAAAGAACACGTTTTTGGAGAAATTAATGACTACGGCATTTGTGTCGAAAGATAAGTTATTTTTCCCTTTATTATTATTTTTTAAATTCTATCCATGTGTGAATAACTGACGGGGATTCTGGCAACAAAGAAGGACTTTCAATAAATAATTTACTAGGATCGCAACTATTGTCAAATGCTAAAATAATTATTAGTTGGTTTTCTGACGATGAATTTTCATCTAGTGACGAGTTATCTTTGTCACGTCTTATTTCTAGAGAAAAAATAAGAAATTGCCCAACTGTAAACAAAAGGGTTTTTATGGAAAAGGAACTATAAGAGAAAACCGTTTATCGCAGCAGTCACTGATGCATAATAAATCTATGGAAAAAGAGTCCAGAGGAACATAACTACAAAACAATTAAAAATAAAAATGTTATTGCATGATAATAACATTGTATCTTTTCTTTTAAATAGAGTGAGCGTAAATCCAATCCATTCAGTTATTCAAAACGCTTGGCATCTTCATTGTAATAATGGGGATGATTTTGATCTTTTAAAATTCAGAAGGACTGTAGCTACAATATTATTACTTCAAAACAAAAACCAAAGACTTACCAAAAAGGACATTCATCTAATAAAAATAGCCTGAATATAAGATATGACCAATTAAATCATTTTGTCATCCCTCAAAAGACACAAACTATATGTAATAATTGCCATCAAAAAACTACGACACGTTATTTAAAGTGTGATATTGGTATGCACATTAAATGTTTTGTAGACTATCATACAAAAAATAATAGAAAGTATTATATTCTTGGGTGACGGTTAGGTAGATATGTTCCTAATGTAGGGGAACCTGTTGAACCTCGGCCAGTTTTTTAGTTATATATTTTTTATTGTAATTTGACGTACCGTACACAAACCGTATTAGCATATATTAAAAGGTCTATTATTTGAGTAGCCACCACAAAAATATCAGCAATGTCTATTTCATACTTACATGTGTTTAAGACGTTTAAAAAAAAATGGTTAATTAGGCCAAGGTACAACACACCCTATGTACTTCGGCCAGTACGACGATGTACCTAGGACACATTGAAAATTTAAGGGTAAAACAAGATTATTTAAAGAAACATTAACTTTTCTCTACTAAAATTGTTTTATTCGGTCGAGTGAGATATTTAATCAAAAATTTTTTAACAAAATCAACATAACATTCATAGTATTTCTTTCTTAACTTTTGAATCAGTCATTAGGACTAACTTTTATAAGAACACTAGCAATATCTAGGTATATTATTCAGTCTTAAGCATTTAGCAGAAACCCCAGTACTTCTGTATCTTTGGAACATAATAACTTTCTCTGGTTTTGTTAACTCTGAGGCATTTTAATTTTTCTGTAATGTCACTTATCGGAACCTTCGTTTACAAATATAACATAGTCGCCAATATTGTAATTAATAGGCGTTCTTTTCTTCTTCTCTTTACTTCTAGACATGATTTTTGAAATATTAAATATATTTTATTGGGAATCTATTATATAAATGTGAAATACATAAAAATATATCCTCCTGGTCAAAGTATAACATCCAGGATGTACCTAGGCCACTGACCAAAGTACAACTGATCGATAGTGACCGAAGTACAACACTACTTCATTGCTGTAGAAAACGGTGGATTTTAATTATTTGAGGATACATTTCTCGCAAGTTTATTATTTTTTAAATACTTGTTAAGTCAAAGAACCGACCGCATATAAAAGTTAAGCGATTATTATAAAGCGTATAAAACTATTAGATTTCAAAGTATATTAAAAATAATTACTTTTTTCGACAAAAATTTTTTAACTTCGATAACACCAACTACCGGCTTAATGGCGGTAAGCGACTAACTACACATTGGATAGTTAGCAGTGATGTACCGAATACCACAGACAACAGAATTTAATAGCGCGGGAATATTTCAAACGGGCCAATTGGCCTAGGTACACATATGGCCCAGGTTCAACAGGTTCCCCTACTATATATAGGTCGCCCAAAATTTTGTACTTTGGCGTTAATCAAACTTTTTAAATCAATTTATTGTATTTCTTTGTTATTTATTTAGTAAAATTTAATTATTTGTTTTAATATAAAACCGATACAAAAATTTTAGGCATATCTGGGTTAAAAGAAAATCAAGAAGTGGTACATTTAGTTCAGTTTGATTTAATTAATATTATTTGTAAGAGAGAAGAATAAGATAGGCAAATTCAATTATTAAGAAGTATGTGCACTTTCAAGCGAAAACTTTTTCGGAATAGAAAATCTGGATTTGAAGGATTTGTTATTAATATAGTCGAATCCATTTAACACGAAGATGTGCGCATTCGAGCGAAAAGTGGCACTTTTCCGAGCGAGGGAGGCAAATGATGCGCGACGCGGAGCGGCGCGCTTCATTTTCCCGAGATCGGAATGTGCCACTTTGAGCTCGAATGTGCACACTCCGCTTTTAGCCACGATTAACAATGATCAACTTACTTTAAAAAAATTCAAGTAATTCTAAAATCGTAGTTGCGCTCTCAAAATGCCTCCTTTGGGCTTCGCTTATTTTTCATAATTTTTTACTTTTTTCATTACGAAATTGCCGTGAAATTAATTTGTATTTAAATAAGGAGGCAAGAAAGAAATTATTGTTAGGAGCTGCAACAATAATTAATCCGGATAACCGAGTTTCCATTGTAATTCAACTTACATAAATTTTAATTGTCTAATACTAGTCAAAATACAAGTACAGTAACGCCCCGTTTAACTCTTCCTCGGTTAACGCTGATTCGAAGCCTCGAAACAGCTCAAAATTTAGGTTTATTCGACTTATTGCAGAATTTCACAAAGACCTCGTTTAACGCTGTTTCTTTTAGCGCTTAAACTCATCGAAACGCATTTCCCGCGTCAAACAAAGTCTCACTGTACATTGATTTTTCTAAGCGAAAAAGCAACGCTGAAAATTAAAAAAACTAATTGCAAAGTGTTTTTGTTAATGATTAAATAAACATTTAATGGTCACGATTTCCTAATACTCGCGTGCCCCACATTAGACATTGACATATTAGTTTGATTGTTTTATTTATTCATTAATTTTCATCACACACAAATTTCCAAACGCCGCGGAAAAACAACGAGTGAAGCTTTTTTCGCTTTCTAATCTCCCACAGATAAGTCCTTAATAAATCTCTATTGTCATAAAGTCGATATTTGAATGACATTTTATTTCGTACTATATATTTATTAATAGTTCGGGCTCATTGTCTATGTCGGCGCTCTGCAACCGTTTGGCATGCAAGGGCCACCCATTGTCAAAGTGAGAAAGGGTGGGCCGCCCTCGTATAATAATTTGGTAATACGTATCTAGTTACCTAGGTGCGTATTATATTAGAATTAGACTATCATTTGCAAAACAATCGCGGGCCGCAAGAAGGTGGGCCGGGGGCCGCCTGGGACGCCGGGCCGCGCGTCGCCGACCGCCGCTCTAAGCGTAATAATTTTTTCCCTTTACTACAAGTTTTCGGCGATGGGGTAGTTTTTCCAATTTTGGGGGCCGGATTACCGAGGCCGACCAGTATTACGAAGGGGTTCGCAATGTATTTGCAACGGTGCATCGTTTTCCTTAATTCTAATGTACGGTTGCAGTGCGAGCTGTGACGTCATCGAAAAAGTAACATTCTGAAGTGCTTTTATTTGTTTGCCTTCGGGCGATATTATTCTAGAATCGAACTAGGCTTATTGTAAGGCGAATAAACAAGTGACTCAGCGTGACGTCGTCGTGACGTAGCGCCTTACGCTACCCCACCTCCTTTCCATTTCGACAGGCTTTTGGCCAAATACCTGTTTGTGGTCGTGTTATTTGATATGTGCATGTAAGTCCCTATATTATTTAATTTTTGTGGTTGTTTATGGAAAATTATACTTGGGTAATTATTATAATTTGTAGAACACTATTATTTATTGTGATTTAATGAAATAATTTGTCTAGCAAAGCTGTAACGTAGCTCTGGGTGTCTTATTCATTTACATTGTTTAACCGATTTAGTTAGCTTTTTGCAGGTGGTTAAGGCATATCGTTATTTCACCGAAGCTCGGCGCTGGCGACCGGCAAGCGACCGCACGCTACCGCCCAACGATTCTTCGGCGATCGGACTCCCAGCCCGGCCTTGCAATGCGATTCGACTTCGGGCGCTTGCATTATTTTTTTCCTATAGCTGTATGACTTCAGATTACCATTCAATGCATTTTCCAGGATTTCAATGGGGTGGATTCACGCAATAAAATTACCACATGCAACTCGATATTTTTTTCTTTCAGTATGTTTCGAAGGCTGTTTCGTTTAATGCAAATGCATCGAGAGAAGTTGGCCTCCTCTCTCGACTAACGTTGGGGCCTTTTTTGCAGCTCGAAACGGGGCCCGCGTGCCCACAGTGTGTGTCGCGATTTTTGTATACAGGACTGCCCTTGTAAAAAAATCGTCGTCAGTGTGTGCGGGAAATTTGCTTTGCCTCTTCCGTAGTTTTATAAACGAAAATTGCCCTCCCAGTATTAAATAGTATTTGGTCCCTTAAATCATTTTATCATACGTTTTTCTTTAAAAAATTAATTTTCACAAAGTGTTTGTTTATGAGCGGGAGTGACGGATTTAGCTGATGGAGGTGGCCGTGGCGGAGGCCGAGAAGGAGACCCAGGAGGACCCCCTCTATGAAGTCATCTCCAACGGATTTTAAAGGTAGGTTCGTTCAACGAGACGAAGGAACCTTTTTTTGGAAGGTGAATTTTTTTTTTGCAGCCGATGTCTTTGGTGACCTGGAGCCTTAAAATTTAGCTCGTTTTTTTGTAAATTTAATCCAACAGCCTTTCAGAACTTTGAACGGGCGCGGGATTTTCGAAGAGTATTAGTGCTGACCGCCCATTCGGATAAAAAATCGTAAATGCGTTGTTCTGAAGGTGCGTGGGGCTCATCATAACTTCGGGTTACCCCTCAAATTTAATTTTTTTTAACAAATTTAATTGTTCATTTAAACAGGATTTAAATTAATTTTTTTTGATTTAACAATTTTTTGAAAAACTTTAATGATAATCATTTGATTTTAAAAACAGTTTGTTTTTGGCTATGGCGAGTGATGTTTATATGTATTTTTGTAATTCGGCTCTGATAAATTAATTGCCATTTTATTAATTAATTTTTTATAAATGTCATCCCCTTGGCCCTTCGTAATTATAACAGTTCTTTCATTGAAAATTCCATTTTAAGGCTCCGGTCGGGTTTTCAATTTACTTTGAACTTATTTAACTCAAAAAGATCTATAATGTGCAATACTTGTATCACAACTTTCAATAAAACAACTAATATTTAATTTTTTGGTTCAACTATTTGAGTGGGTTCATTTTGTTACAAATTTTTTCATTTTCTAATCGTGTTTTACAATTCACATAACTTAAATTGATTTATTTTGTCCTAAAAATTTTCAGATTTAAAATTTTTGTGTTTGTGGCTCTTGTATTTTTTTTTAAATTGTTTATTAACTTTTTCAAACATGAGATTTCATTGAAAGTTCGAATCAGACTGTGGGTAGCTCTTCTAAAGACTTGTTCATTAAAATTGACCATTCATAACTTTGCCAGTGTTTTATTTCCCATGTCTTTTTGTTGAGTCAAGAATCCAAACTCAACAAAAACTCAAGAGTAAAGCTAAATCCAAACGTTTTACAATAAAAAATGTGACAATGTTTGTTTGAAGTTGAAGAACAACACCCAGTTTGATTTGAACAAGAACTTAAAGATTTTTCCAATATTTTAATTGTCACTATTCAAATTGATAACCATTTGGAATTGATTTTGCATTAATTCCTGACGATCAGAATTTGACAATTTTTTTTAACCTTCCGTGTAAGAGGTGGGGTATAACTAACGTAATCAATTTTTTTTGTTGTTAAAACGAGACGCTTGGTAATCGTGCTTAAAACCGAGTGTGCACATTCGAGCTCAAAGTGGCACATTCCGATCTCGGGAAAATGAAGCGCGCCGCTCCGCGTCGCGCTTCATTTGCCTCCCTCGCTCGGAAATGTGCCACTTTTCGCTCGAATGTGCACATACTTCGTATTTTTTAGACTTCTCTTTTATTCTTCGTTTTTTCAAATCAAAAAATTAAATTTTGTTTCATAAATATCGATTTTATGTTCGAAAAATGTATTTACCATAGCAATGAGTGGAAGAGAGCGAAAAGATACGAGAATCTCGTAAGTGCAAGTGAGAGAGACCGATTAAAATTAGTTAACTAATTTTTCGTTTAATTTATTGGCCTAAATTATCGTAAATCATGATTAAAACCGAGTGTGCACATTCGAGCTCAAAGTGGCACATTCCGATCTCGGGAAAATGAAGCGCGCCGCTCCGCGTCGCGCTTCATTTGCCTCCCTCGCTCGGAAATGTGCCACTGTTCGCTCGAATGCGCACATCCTCGTATTTATTACATTAGCATAATTTACCACAAGCTCATTCAAATCAAAAATTTTAATTTAATTTAGTAAATATCGATATTATATTCGAAAAATGTATTTACCACAGCAATGAGTGGATGGGAGCGCGAAGATACAATGTGTTTTACTTAAACCTATTAATTATTAATTATTAAAATATATTTCTTATCATTGAACTGTCATAAAATACAATTTTGTGGATTTTATTTTCGGGCTATAGCATACCCCCCCACCTAGTATGGCATGTGACATTTAGTCACCTAGTACGCGAAAGGTTAAAGAACTTTTTGACTCAAATTTTGATTTAAGCAGCCACTCAAATAAACTCAATTTTACTGATCTTCGTCAAAGTTAAAATAAAAACGCATTATAGAAAAGTTACTCAATTTTCTTTCGAACACCAGAGACATCACTGCTTGTTTTTTTTTGTATTTTGGAAAACACGGCAAAGTGGAAGGCAGTGAGGGCAACCCGATCTGCATTTGCACGATGTTTGCTTTCTTTTTGCCCGATTGCCTCAATAAGTCGCACAGGCAGCCCAAATCGCTTCAGCCTTTGCGAACGGAATTTGCCCAAATTTCGCGTTTTTGGTGTTGCCGACGTTCTTATTTTGGGTCGCTCCACTTGCCGTCCTTCGCATTTCTTGTATAACACCGAAAACGCGGGAAAGAAAGCAATTCCGTTTATTGGGTGCAATCGTTATTTTGTTCACAACTCAGTCGGACGGGCCAGTTCAGTTGCTCTTTTAATTTTTGTAAATAAATTTTTGATAATCGATTCTCATTAATTTAAATGTCGAACTGGTCATCCTTCTGACACGTTGTATATTTTTATATTTGTGTATTTTTGGGATTTTGAGGCGTCGATTAGGGTTGGCTTAGATTTTGCCCAATTTTTCAGCTTATACAAGGCTACGATTTTTTTTCAGGTTTTATTGGCACGTAATAACGTGTGCCCTTTAAAGACGCATACTGTGTCTTTATGTAAAATATTTGCGCCCATTTTATGCGTTTTAGATCTCTAAGTTGCGCCAATATTACCGAAAAACGATTAGCAAAAATGAACATAGCAACTCAGCTTTTCAGCTTCGAGTTTTTCTTTAGTCCCCCATTTTTTAATTTTTTTTCTTGGCCAAATAAAACTAAGAGCGTGATATGACACAAATTAAATTAAAACCATACCTTCTACAATACAATTAAATCTATTAAAATCGAAAATCTGTACAAAGCAAACTAACAACAAATTTTTTCGGCTTCGATAATTACTTAAATAATTAAAATTAATAAGCAAGGAGTTCTGAAAGTTGAAAAAAAGGGAAAACGAGAGAAATTATTTAATTTTGTACAAATCTTGAATAAATTTATACTATTAGATAGAAAACAAGGTGAAAAATTGCAACATGAATACTACTTTACAACACGAAAACAGAAATAACCGTTATTTGATCCAATTTCAAAGTTTTCAGCACGAATTGAATGGTTTTGCGATCGGAAATCAATAAACGAGCGGCATGGCCAAGTTTTTGGGTTAATATCAATTGAAATATTCGGAACTTATGACTTAATATTCCGTTGGCGATTTCCATTTTTGGCGATGAAAAATCTCCTCTTATTCAAAGTATAAATGGCTTTATTTTTTAATAGAACAGAAGAGTGCTTTTAGAAAAATAAACTATTCCATTGCCAAACCAAACTTTTAAAATTATTTACAAATATTAGGTCGGCATTTAAACTGTGACATATTTTTTTATTCGCACAACGGTATTATTATTATTAGCGCTTTAAGACAACAAAAAACATCACATTTAACTAGGGGAAATCTTGTAAATTTGATCAGCTGTGTTAGATTTTCAGACGTGCGCGTTTTAGAATGTCAAAAAAGATAAAAACAGATCAACACGAAAAATCATATTACAGGAATATTAAAATCTATATTGCAAAGCAGTGCGTTTCAACCGTTTTAAAATTGAATTTTACATTTCATTTTCGTTTTAAGGGTATTTCGGGCCGCGTTAATGGCATCGGTAATTTTAACAGCTCTGCAAATGAAAAAAAACTTATTAATCTACCTACACTCGCCGCCACAATTAACCGCCCACTGATATCTAGTGTCGGCATGTTTATTTACGTGGCACAACAATTATTGGGATACATTTTTATTGTCAGGTACCCATATTTACAACACCCTAAAAACATAAATCTCGATTTGTTTTGAGTTTTGAACGCGTTTCAGTCACATAGTTGAAATTTTACTCTCTTGCTGATTAGATTAGGGTGGTTCTAATTTCTTTTATTGTGGATAATTAATCTTCTAATCAGATTTTTGGGTTTGTTAAAGGTTATTCTTAATTTCAATCAAAATAATAAAATAGCCGTTAGATGCAAGAAAATTAACTGGGGTTCTTACTGAGTCAACTGCAAATTTTGCGAACTCTTAAAAAAAATCGACTTTTCCAGAATGTAAATTTAACCATATGGTGACTCTTAGCCTCTTAGTTTTTTCAATAACTTTCTTGTGATTTCCTCTCAAAGTACATCATTTTAGCTACTTAGTGAATAATTAAAAATTTTGAATATTAAAATTTATGCATGTGTTACATGGGTGGACATAATAAATTTTTAAAAGTTTAGGTGGGGCATGGCACAAAAAACGTTGGGAAACACTGGTCTAGGGGGTGATACTCTCTATTAAGTTTTTTTTCTCAACAAGTACCACATTTAGCCAAGAAATCCAAGTGCAATACTATTGCCTAAACGGTACCTGACAACGAACGAATTCTTTGTGTATTAACAATAATGAAGACCTTTTTTCAAATTAAGATTTCTTAAAATTGAAATAGCTTTTGAATCAAATTTCAAAATAATAAAGAAAATCTAGGTGGACGGTTAATTGTGACGGTGAATGTATTTAATATACAGTGGAACCTCGCATAACGAGCAAAATGCGTTCCGGAGTCTTACTCGTAATGCGAAACACTCATTAAGCTAAACAATTTTTACCATATAAATTGATGTAAAATACGATAATGGATTCCATGCCGAAAAAAATACTCAAAAATTGAAATTTTCAAAAAAAAATACTCCAAAAAACGTTATGTGTGGAATTTGTTCAAAGAAAACTACATATAAATTGTTAAGAAGCCTGATTCATCTTTTCTTAGTAACATACCTATTTCCTTTTTACTGGGAATCTGTCGAGACATTTGTTTTTTGCCTACGCTTCAAAATTTGGTAAAAATGCGACACCGCGTTATCATTAAATAAAAGACTTGTCCTAGTTTGGATAAAACTCTTCAATTTAATTTAAATTTTGTAAACTGATAAATTTATTTATTCTTAAATATAATTTGAGCGAAAAAAATTAATAAGTTTCAAAAACAATAATTGCCTTTTTCTTTCTCTTCAGTATAGCAATTCTCACATTTTGCCATTTATCCAACAAATCTTCAGTGTTCACTTTTCTTAAACAGTTTTTAATAACTTTATTAAGATTTTTTTGGCAACAGCAACATTTTTTCAAACTCAAATAAGACATTTTTCATTTAAGAAAAAATTCAACTTTGAAAATCGACGTATTATACTCTGGTAACCAAAACTTTTAAAATTTTATTAATTTAAGAATTTAAATGTCTATCAATTGAGTCAATAAAATTAATGGTTACTCTGGTATAACGTTATCAAATTTTCAAATCAATATTTGAAATAAAGTTTTTTGTTTGTAAAACTCATGTTTAAAAAATTTGATATAATTTTTTAGATGCTTTCATTAACCATAAACAGCAATTTGAAAAAAAAATTCAATTATCTCTGTTAACAAAAAAGTTATGATAACTTTTCATTTTTAATTCGATATGCTCTTGCTCATTTCCCTTTTAATCAATTAACAATATTTTTGTATTATTCATCATGACATTTAGTCCTCATTTGTTGATTAAAATTTCAATAAGATCAAAGAAAATTATTTCAAACTGGGACAACTCTTTTCTATCGCGCATAGTCACTGCCTTATTAAGGTGATGCTTCTCAATGTACGAAGCTACAGTTTACCATGATTTCAGCATTTTGCCAGACGATTTTTGCTTTGTTGTTATGCGAAACCTCACTCGTTAACCGAGTCATTTTTTTTACAATTTATATTGCTCGTTATGCGAAACACTCGTTATGCGAAGTACGCGTTATTCGAGGTTCCACTGTACTTTACTTCCTTATTACAATTAAATTCACTCAAAAATTAGTCAATTTCGCCTTACCTAACTCATTGATAAAAGCGTTAGGAAAATTTTAGAAGCAAAAGAACTACAGTAAAATCTTTCGTGTCGACCATCTTTACAAAAGACCAATTTAAGTAAAAACCCACGCTAGTCGTGTTAGAGAGGTTTTACTGTAGTTTTATTAAGAAAAATAAATGCCACAACTTTTTCTAAATCTGAATTTAAGATTTAATTTGACAGAGAGATGATTAATATTAATAAATTCAATAAATACGAGGATATGCGCATTCGAGCGATAAGTGGCACATTTCCGAGCGAGGGAAGCAAATAAAGCGCGACGCGAAGCGGCGCGCTTTATTTTCCCGAGATCGGAATGTGCCACTTTGAGCTCGAATGTGCACACTCGGTTTTAAACACGATTCACAATAAAATAAACAAAATATTAGATAACATCGTTCCCTCTCACTCGTACATATGAGTTTATCGTATATTTTTGCTCGCTTCCACTCATTGCTATGGTAAAAATACGATTTTCGAAAATATAATCGATATTTTAATAAATTTTTTGATTTGAAGATAAGTTTAGTATACACATTTTTAATAAATAAGATGATGTGCGCATTCGAGCGAAAAGTGACACATTTTCGAGCAAGGGAGGCAAATAAAGCGCGACGCGGAGCGGCGCGCTTCATTTTCCCGAGATCGGAATGTGCCACTTTGAGCTCGAATGTGCACACTCACTTTAAGCACAATTCACAATAATTTAGACCAATATAAATCTGTTAAATAATTTTAATCGTTCCCTCTCACTCCCATTGACACGATTATCGTATCTTTTCGCTCCCTTGCACTCATTGGTATGGTAAATACGTTTTTGGAACATAAAATTAATATTATATAGTATTCGTTATTTATTTACATTTATTTACACTACACATTTGTCTTTTCCTCTAAGACGACCACCTCTCTACAAAAGATCAATTCAAGCAAGAACCGTCGCGAGTCGCGTTATCGAGATTCGACTGTAGCTTCATGCGAACGCCTTAAGCGATAAAATTATACAACATGCAATTAAATTAAATTATTCAGGTGTCGAAATATAGCGTAATAAAATGCAATGTAGAGATCATAAATACCGACTTATTTATACGACGCCATAGCACAATTATTGCCATTAAACGCTAAATTCCGAATTAAAATACGGACTCGAGCTCTTTTAAAAAAAAATTCGCTACATCTCGGTAGCGCAAATATAAATCTCCTCGCGAGCTTCTTAAGAATTTTCGTTTATTAAAGTTTAATAAAATTATGTAAATGTTTTATAAAAAAAAATCCCCCTTAAGATCTGTCGAAAGATATAAATTTTTTATTTGTTAGTTTAAAGGAAAACTTCGTACGCCCAAAAAGTAAATTAATAAAATCTAGAGGCGAGCAATTCAATAGATTCTTCGTTTAATAGCCGAAGTGGGGGGGTCCAAAATTCGCAAAATTATAGACTTTCGCGACAACAAAAGATCAACAATTTACCTTAGGAGGAAATTTAACGAGCGCGAAGAACTAAAAGCTTTCAAAAGAAAATAAAAGCAATTATCTTAATAGAATGAATTCCTCTCGTTTAAAAAAAATACAAATTTCGAGCCGTTTGCCTTCGAACTAGAAATTAAATTTTCGCAAAACATGCTTTAGATTTTTAAAGCGTGCTGCACCCGCTCGCGTTCGCCGAAATTTATAACCGAAATAAAAATTTCTTTCGGCGGCCAACAAGCGCTTATACTAAAATTGTAGTTAAAACTGCAATTTATGCATACGAAAATAGTTTTAGTACGAGCCAAAAACATCCTTGCATTTAAAGAGGTCTTCGTATGCGCCACTGCAATATTCTTTTCGTGTACTTTTTATCTGCGAGCGAATAAATTGAATTAATTGGGGCGCTTTATATTCTAAGGACGTGCAGGTAGTCTCAGGTGCGATACAATTCATGAAAAAGAAAAGCTCTAATTCGACGAAAGTAGTGGAGAAAAGGAATTTCCACAAACTAATATTGTAGGAAGGAGGGCTCGAACGATCCCGAAATTTACTAATTTTAAGATTGTTGCGCTCGAGTAGTGCTAAGCTCGCCGAATTAATTAATTAGACCATTCTAAGTGATTAATAAGAAATCGCGGCACGCTTCCTAAGAAAATTCTGTTTTGTATTAATAATGAGGTTCGTCTTTCTCTGCCCTTTCGCCGAGCTCCGAATGCGTTAGTTAAATAAAATAATGAAAACGACCGATTTGCCGAATAAAACTATTATGAATAATTCTTTTTCATTAATTTTTATAGTTGCAATAAATTTTAACATCACAGCGGCTAAATTGTTGAAAGATATTGGGAAGAAACGTAACTTACAAGTGTTTAAATTTTATAAATAGGCACTTTAAGTGCAATAGCACAAATCAAAAAATAGAAATGTAGTACTATATCTGATTTTTTAGATAAAATGCAAAAAAAAATAAGTGGTTTGTCCCTACAGTAAGGGTCAGTTGCAAAGTTTTATTTTCAAATGACGCTATATATTTGTTTTGTAATGTTCGCTGCGAAAGTTTGATTTTCGAGCGCCGTGCGGCGGTGGTAAAGTGGTCGATTTCCCCACGCCAGAATAGAGTATACTTTCGTCTTTGCTGGAAAGTTGCCAAATTTTACTTTATTCCCCTTCGGTGTTCTAAAACACCATAGTTTGTTTTAGTATTTACTGCCAGTTTATATATATATACAGTAGGACCCCCGTCATCTAGGGCTTTATTATCCGGGGTTACAATCAATCGGGTCGTAATAAAAATGATTTTTTTTACACAATTGTTCTTGATTAACCTTCTTACCTAGCATATTTAGTCAATAAAAAATTGTAATTTGTTTATCCGTCGTTACCCCGGATAATGGGGCCCTACTGTAGTTGCACAATTTCAATTACAGTTGTAATCAGCTTGTAAATTAAAAAATTTCTTCCTTAAGGTATTTCATTAATTTTTTGTGTTGTGAAAAATTCAGTTTTGGATTGTTATTTACAGTAATGTGACGGTAATAAATAAAATTCATTTCTAATTGAATTAGATGTGGCAGTTTGTACCAAATTTTAATTTAATATTTATAATTGCTTCTACATTGTACGAAATATATAAATAATCAGAAAAGAGACCTTTATCTAACTATTTACTTTTTAATTAATCAATAACATAGATTAATAGATTGTCATTCTTAGAAGTAGCTGGTTACAAACCACAAATGTTTTATAAAATTTAGATTACAAAATAAACAGAGAGCGTAAAAACATTTTTGATGTCGCAAAGAATACAAAAACAACGAATATAAAATGTTGCAAAAATACAAAAGTGCGTAAATTAGAACCAAAAATACTATGTTCAAATACCATTAATACCGTTCTTATTTTCCTCAAATTTTTCGTTTTAAAAATACCATTAAGCCGCATGAACAGTATTTTTCAAATAATACTGATATATCTTTAAGGGTTTTAATTTTAGTATTGAAAATACTACTGGGCGGGTATAATTTAGAAGGAACTTAGAAATAAAGTAAAATACGTTGCTCTCAATGACTTTAATTTAATATGACGAAAAAGAATTTTGGAAAATAGAATTTCTTTAAATTATTACATGACGTTTATATGGACATCTAGCGCCCACAGTTAGAACTGTTCTTCTCTGCTACTTTAGCAACTACACAATTTATTCGAAAGAACTAAAAATTTTACAATATTTATAGTGTGACTTCGAAATAACGCCGTAGCTCACTTACTTTTAATCAAAAAGTTGAAATAGTGGAGTCCCAAGACATTTTTCCGTAAGACATGTGCAAAATCACCATAAGGCGCAATGTTAATTAAGACTTGTAGTTTTCGGGTCATTTTAACAACACAAAATTCAACATTAAACTACTCGTAACTCGGTTATTTGTGAACGGTTCTTTAAAAACTTTGCGGATTCGAAATCGCCGGACTTTTTGGCTGGACAGGCGTGCCATTTAATATTTTCAAAAAAATCAAAGTTTAAAACTGCGACTTGTATTATATTTTTTTGAATTTCGATTTTGGATGCGCCACGAATTTTTAAGGACCCATTTACTTACAGTATGGTGTTCAATCTATAAACATAAAATTTGATTGCCACCAAAGCTGTGCCGAGTATTTTTAATATGCTTAAAATAATTATGTACAGTTAAACTAAGAAGTAATCAACACCCTAGAAACAGACCTAGAGTAAACGTACTATTCCAAGAGACAAAATCCGGCGCTGCATGGTTAAAAAACAATTAATCCCTTGACATACAAAAAAAACCGAATTTGATGAGTCCGAAAAAAACTATTAATTTGGCTCAACTTAACTGTTATGAGCATACACAAATAACATAAAATAAATAATTAATAGTTTAAAGATATTTTGAAATATGTAGAGCAGTGTTTCCCAATCTTTTTTAACATTGCCCACCTAAATCATTCTAAAATTTTGATGCATATAATATATAACATATTAATATTTTTTTATATTTAAAAATTGAATTATTCCATAAATGAAGCGTAATTACAACTTGTTCAAGACACAAGATTTAGGTTTTAGCAAGAAATCACTAGGAAATTATTAAGAAAAAGAAACAATAAGTAAATTTTAACAACATAAACTAAAAAATATTTTTATATCGATAGCCCGAATTTTTGATAACGCGAATTATTTTTAGTTTCTCTTCAACTTCGACCTATCGAGGTTTGACTGTATTTAATTTTATAAATTTAATATGTCTGAACAATTAAGATAATTTATTTATTGAGTTTTCTCCAATATTAATTTTATTTTCGTAAATTAATGATCTTCAAATTTTTTTGAAAAACTACAAATTCTGTATTTACTCTATTTGAATTTTCTGAAAATACATAATGATTTTTTCATCAAAATTTCCTTTTAAATTTACCGAATAAAGTTTTGTTTTATTTAATTTGTGTTATACAAAAAAAATTGATAATTAAAAATTTCTAAAGTTCTTAAATATACTTTAAAAATTTTCCAATTTATTAATTTATTTAATTTGAGTTGTCTAAAAACTTAAAATAATTTATTCTTCGAGTTTACTTTAATAATTTTGCTAAATGTTTAAAACTGAATTTCATTCTATGTAAAAAAAAAACGGTACATGTACTTATGTTCACACGTTAGAAGTAATACTTCTTTGGCGCGCCTAAATTAAATATAACAACGCGCTATGTTGCGCTTGTGTATAGCTAGACCACTGGTTATCAAACTATATGTTACTGCGCATATGTCGTTTTATTTAAATAAATTGCTATTTCCTTTTTAAATCCAAAAAGTAATTTAAACAAATTGAATAAATACGAAGATGCGCGCGTTCAAGCGAAAAGTGGCACATTTTCGAGCGAGGGAAGCAAATGAAGCGCGACGCGGAGCGGCGCGCTTCATTTTCCCGAGATCGGAAATGTGCCACTTTGAGCTCGAATGCGCACACTCGGCTTTAAGCACACTTTACAAGAATTAATTTACTCTCTGACAATTCGCAATTAAATATTACAGAATTATATTAATAACAAAATTCCCAAATCGCCAATTTTGTGCCTTTTAACAAAATTATTGTTGAAAACAAACCTTTTTCGGAACATAAAATTGAATACAGTTCTTGACGTCTTAGAGACGTCAAAATCTACAATGACACCCTAAACGATTGACGTCTCCTAGACGTCATTGTATGTGAAGGGGTTAAGATTGATCTTTGTAATTTTAGTACCTAGAAGTAAAGGTACTAAAGTTACAAAGATCAATGCAGTGCCAGATTTTGTCTCTTGGAATAGTACGTTTACTGTAGGTCTGTTTCTAGGGTGTTGATTACTTCTTAGTTTGACTGTACGATCTGGGAATTTTTTATTCTGTACGGTTCTGAATTCAAAAGGAAATGGTGCGTTTAAAAAAAAGGTCACACAAAACAAGTTTAAGAACCCACCATTCCTCTTGCAATTAGTTCCGTTCCTCTGTTGTTGTTTCAATCAGCAAAGTTTGATTATAGAGCAACAAATAAGGGCGAAATAGATATATTTGTGTAACTCCATCCCCCAAGTTGTTATTGTCAACGACTTTGAAGTATAATAGCAGGAGCTTACATATCAACAAGTTAGAACATCAGCAAGGCCTTGTTTATTTTACGTTGAACCGAATACGAAGAACAATAGCGAAAAACAGAAATTCATTTCGGCCTGCGACTTTCGGCGCACCCGTTCGCCAAATAAATACAAATTAAATATTTCATTGCCGTATACCGGGAACCATTGTAAAATTTAATTGAAATTTATTAATCCAGTTTCGAGTCGACCGTAAACTATTAATAAGCGGGTAATAAATAGCATAAAGTCGTGCCAAATAATTTAACCTTGTTCAACATCTCCAAAAAAGTTCTGCCCGCCGGAGCCCGGCACGAAAAATGTTCTTTCAGGCACCCCGGCGGTAAATGCACGAAAAATTATGTGTGGCCGTAACTAAAGGGAAACTTTTTGAAAAGAAGCGAACTTGCGTGTCTTAAATTGGCGGAAATGAGATAGACACAGGTCGTGGCCGTATCGAAGTGAGGAGGAAAACAAAGTGACAACTTGTACCAGGCAATCAAGCACGTAAAAATGAGAGCGTGAAACATAAAGCATTTACCACGTTATAAAAACTAGTCCACGATAACGAACTACCGAAGTTTAATTACTTTTTTTGTTGCTTCGTTTGCTCTGATGGTATGAAATATTTAGTTAGTAAAATTAGAATTATAACACAAAGGCAATTTCCATAATAACGCAGATTAGTTTTCGCGAGGGCACCGACGACAGCACGAGAATCGTAAAAATCATAACCGTTTCCTGTATCCGACGGTTCAGACTGATTTCGTAGGGGCCTGGCATTTAAAAGAAAAACACTCTTTATCTTAGGAACTGCTATTTTAGAAACGCGAGATTTTATCGCGAGACAGACCTCTGCACGATTGTGGATCGCAATAAAAATATAGCGACGCGTTCATTATACAGTGGAACCACCATAAGTCGAACTCTACAATTCCAAAGAAAGCCTTGTTCCCTTCCTTTCAGGTCTTGATACCGCTATATCTCGAAATCTGAGCCCTCAATAAGCCGAAATAACGTATG
This sequence comes from Sinopyrophorus schimmeli, assembly GCA_036325965.1. Classification (NCBI taxonomy): domain Eukaryota; kingdom Metazoa; phylum Arthropoda; class Insecta; order Coleoptera; family Elateridae; genus Sinopyrophorus; species Sinopyrophorus schimmeli. The sequence goes on along the minus strand of JARFIZ010000060.1, from coordinate 62,210 downwards.
GACTACATATTCTCCCTCTATAACTAAGGTGACCAATTTTTTCCTTGTTAAAAGGGGACGTTTAATAGTCGTGGTTAAAACCGAGTGTGCACATCCTCTTATTTATTGATTTGCCTTAATTAATCTTTTTACTTTAAAGTCACAAAATTTAAAGTTCAGTAAATATGGATTTTATGTTCAAAAAATGTATTTACCATAGCAATGAGTAGAAGCGAGCGAAAAGATACGACAATTACGTAGGTGTGAGTGAAGAAAACAATTAAACTATTTAATGAATTATTTGGTTAATTTATTAGCCAAAATTTTGTTAATGGCGCTGATTCAGCGCTTTAAACAGTTATTTTAAAAAAATAAACACAGCTTTTTCTGAATAGAAAATTTGAATGTAAGTTTTTGATCTCAAAGAGATAGAATTAATATAGACAAATTTAATAAAGACGAAGATGTGCGCATTCGAGCGAAAAGTGGCACATTTCCGAGCGAGGGAAGCAAATGAAGCGCGACGCGGAGCGGCGCGCTTCATTTTCCCGAGATCGGAATGTGCCACTTTGAGCTCGAATGTGCACACTCGGTTTTAAGCATAATTCACAATAATTTAGACCAATATAAATCAGTTAAAGTGTTTCTATAATTGTTAATAATTTATTTATTAATAAAGTTATAGTAACGGGGTATCAAAATTCGAAAATATGGGACTTTTAACTATAATTTTTATATAAATCATGCTATTTTTGCTAACATTAAAGGACCTAAATTAAACTAAGAAAAATGTATTATTTTTCTTTCCAGTCTTACGTTTTTATTTAAAGTGTTTCTATAAGTGTTAATAATTTATTTATTAATAAAGATATAGTAACAAAGGTTTCAAAATTCGAAAATATTGGATTTTTAACTATAATTTTTATATAAATCATTCTATTTTTGCTAACAATAAAAGACCCAAATTAAACTAAGAAAAATGTATTATTTTTCTTTCCAGTCTTACGTTTTTATTTAAAGTGTTTCTATAAGTGTTAATAATTTATTTATTAATAAAGATATAGTAACAAGGTTTCAAAATTCGAAAATATTGGATTTTTAACTATAATTTTTATATAAATCATTCTATTTTTGCTAACAATAAAAGACCCAAATTAAACTAAGAAAAATGTACTATTTTTTTTCCAGTCTTACGTTTTTAATTTAAAGTGTTTCTATAATTGTTAATAATTTATTTATTAATAAAGTTATAGTAACGGAGTTTCAAAATTCGAAAATATTGGATTTTTAACTATAATTTTTATATAAATTATTTTATTTTTGCTAACAATAAAGGACTTAAATTAAACAAAGAAAAATAGTACATTTTTCTTTCCAGTCTTACGATTTTTATTTAGTGTTTCTATAATTGTTAATAATTTATTTATTAAAAAAGATATAGTAACGGGGTTTCAAAATTCGAAAATATTGGACTTTTAGCTATAATTTTTATATAAATCATTCTATTTTTGTTAACAATAAAAGACCCAAATTAAACTAAGAAAAATGTACTATTTTTCTTTCCAGTCTTACGCTTTCATTTAAATAATTTTAACCGTTCTCTCTCGCTCACATTGACCAAATTGTCGTATCTTTTCGCTCCCTTCCTCTCATTGCTATGTTAATTACATTTTTCGAACATAAAATCGATGTATTAAACAAAATTCGATGAGATAAATTCGATGTCTATCTATTGGATTGTGTTTAAAAATTTCTCACCAATAAATGAACAGCAATTGTTTTCATATTTTTTTAATTTTATTCTTAAATAGCTCAATTTATTGCATTGTTATTCAAATATAAACAAAATCATCTAATACATATATTATTATTTCATTTAATTGTATTAGTTATGTATATTTCTAAAACAGAAAATTAATTTTACAATTTTATACTTAAATTTAATGTACTTAATTATTAAAAGAATTTTTGTCCATCTATTGGTCGGCTTACCCCACAAACGCAAATATAAAAATTATATTTTACATTAAAACTATAAACTTTTAAACAGGGCCAACGTTGCATTCATCATAATAATGCATATCGTAAATATGGAGATAAACGTAAAGAATACATCATCAGTTATTTTCACTGAAATACTGTCAACATTAAGCTACTGAAAAACTGAAAGATGTTTGCAATATATTTCCGTTTGCCATTGTTTATTTACTAAAGGTATTATGTACTTTGCGTTTTCTCTTCGTGATTTTTAAAATTCCAGCGCTAAAACTATATTTTTTTAGGTGAAAGGTAGTCTGGTTAAATTAGCTCTATAAGAAAGGGCAACAGTTCTCAATCAAAACTAAGTATCTCAAACAAATTTAAAAAAAATTGTGAATCGTAAGATTTTTTCCCAAAGGGGTGTAATGTAACACTTTTTTTTTAGGTGGGTTCTCAATTAATAGTTTAATGTACCAAACAAAGCTCTTTACTGTTCGTTTAAAATGTTAGACGGCAACTTCAATTGTCGAATTTCCGTTAGCTTTGCGCGCGCAACTCTCGCTCGCCAAAAGAAGTATAACTTCAAATGGTAATGTAATAAGTAATTAAAAAGTTTACACCAAGTATTTGTATTTTTAGTGCGTCTTAACTGAAACGGTAGCAGATGTATTTTTTTGGGAAATCTAAATTTTAAATAAAGGCTCAAATGTCTGCGAAAAAATACTTTGCTATACATCATTTAATAAGGTAGCGATAGCGCCAACGTCGCTCAGTGATACACTGTATCAATGTGACGCTATTTTACGAGAATCGTAAATCAAAAGGATTTACATCAAGAAAACTACATCTTATTACACAACATTACACTGCATATACAAAGTTTGTACGTGCCGCTAACTTCTTCCGTGATCCGCTCGAGTTTGTTACGTTTGAAATCGAATATACATGTACTTCGCTTTATTACTCCTTCAAACAAAGGTATTAAGGATGGCTCGTTGGATATAAACACATGTAACTATATACACACAAAAACCTTTTGTGACTGCACCCCCCATTTAATATACAGAATATGTTAATTGTCAGTACAGGTAACCCTCCTATGACACGGTAGATGGATTTCTAGAAAATGCCGTGTTGTGCGAAACCGTGTTATATGAAACTCAGAGCCAGCACAAAAACAAAGACCTATTTAAAATAAATATAAATGAGTAAATAATAATTTATTTATATATTTTTATGTAAAGGCATTATAGTTCAATTTTCCTTCACGTCATTATTTTAAGGTAATTCGTTCATCGATAAAAAAAACAATTAAACTTTAATAAAAAAGCTCCAAAATAATTAATCAAATAGCTAACATTTGAAATTGTAGTGCGACAATTGCAATAAACAACTGTACTCTATTAGTTAACAGTTTTAGAATAAAATAATTAATTTTAAAAAAGTAAATATTGTATAGTTATTTTTATCTTATTGTTTAGTGATTTTGAAATGATCAGTCTATATTTAACATACTATTTTATTGTTTTGTAGCTTGCGCGAAGAAATTAAAAACAATTCAAGAAAATATTTAAAAAATTAACATCTACTTATGATTTTGTCTAAGTATACAATATTCTACCAGTAAAATTCAAAAATTGGTATTTTAAATAACCAATATACAAAGAGTCTCACTTTTAAAACCCTTTTTAGGTTATTAAGATCGCTAGAACTAATAAATTTGAAAAAGAACACCCTGTATATTGCCCTATAAAGTTTATTAAACATTTAAAAATTTTAAAAGCACAAATATTATGATATCTCAAAGGCCAGGTAAAAGTGTAATAAAGTCGATTGTAAAACAACCCCAAAATGCTTAGTCATTTTCTCTGACAAAGACAAAGGCTAATTAATTATTTAGTTTTTAAATATGGTTGACAGAAATCATATTATCCAGCGCTGCAGTAGAACAGTGTTTTACAAAGGTTTTTGCAATTTTTTATCGTGCTATAGGAGGGCTACCTGTATTACAAAAAAAAATCCAAATTGCAAATGTGCAAAATAGTTTGTCCTTTTGCACAGGAGCCATTCGACTTTTGATCAAAAACTATGATTTCAAAGTTTTCAAATATTGATAGTTCTAAATAAACCAACTCGGTCCTATATGAGCCTGAAATTGCACGCTTTAACTTTTTTTTAATTAATATCTGTGTACTTTCAAAAAAGTATATACTTTCAAAGAATGTATTTAACACTTTCAAAAATTTAATTATAAATGGTAGTACTAAAGAATAGCTTAATTGGTGATTTTTGTTTTGCAACTAATACAATAAATTCGGGGGTTGACCACTGGGCCATGTATTGGTCTGGGCTTGACCCAATGCTTCGATTTTGGCAGGCCCAGCAATAGAAAATAACCATTGGGCCAAGTTTTAGCTAAACTGGGCACAGTGATTCGATTCAATATGTAACCAAGCTGAATAATTGTTTTTTTAATATTTTTTATTAGTTGTTTTAATTACTACCGCTTTCTAACATCTATTTTAGAGAATTTCTTTTGTTTTTCAACGCTTGACCCAGTCTCAACATTTTGGTTTCCCAAGGCTTGGCCTAGGATTGAATTTTGGGCTTTCCAAGGCGCGGAGCTATGTTTGCCCAATATTCGGCCAAGCCTTGTCGTCTCTTCCTACCCGGGTAGTGTATTATAAGGCCTAAATTATATTTTTCTAAATGCTCAAGTTTTGGAATGCCATCTACAGGCTGTCAAAAATACTCTTTGTTATTTTCGTTTTCAAATTTAAATTTGTACAGCCTTTTTATTGAAATTATTTGAAAAAAATTGCTGTTTTATCGGCCAAATGCAAATTATGCTATTTTTTGGTACCGGAATTTGTAATTTGTTATAATTACACATGCAATGATATTTTTGAAGAACTTCTTAATCACATTTTTTGGTAACATCTACAAAATATTTATATTTTTTTTAAAATAAGCAGGTCCTGAGTAAATGGACGCACTCTCATCCTATTTGCCCAACTTTTTTCCTAGTATTCGTAAATTTCCCGTTAGATGGGGGTTGCAGTTGCAAAGACCTTGCTAATCATCTTCACAAATTGCCACCAAAAAATGGGAACAGTGCTCGAGCGGCTTATTTATTGCAAATCCAGAACATTTTGATTTTGCACGACCTCCCAACCTATGCATGTATTAGCGACGCTATGAACTTCCCACAGTTAATTAAATGTAATGGTTTAAAAGGCCTTTCAGCCAATTTCACTTCTCGGACAGCCATTGTGCACAAGGACGCTATAACTCTTGAATTACGCGGGTGCTTTTGCTAGAATTGGGATGTTAATCTTCCGGATGCTCTATAATAAAGTTATAATTTAACATGTGGCACGAGATAACCGGATTATTTTGTATGCAAACTAACAACTAAATTTACTTTAATTCCGAAACAGTAGACCTTCTAAAAATGTTCAGGTCACCTTTTTAGTAGGCGCACGGCCGACCCCCAACGCCACTGCATCTTCCACCTTTTATCAGATGAAGACAATATTTATAGTTTTAAATAAAGGCCTAATAAATTACGTCCCCTTGGAATTAATAGCCGCAATTATGTAACTTGTTAGAATTAACAGAATTAGGACATTTTTTGCGCGGTCGTATACTTTCGGTATCAATTTACATAATTTTAATTAAACTTAAACGTGAAAAATTGTAACTAAAAAAAGAAGGAATTTGTCAATTGCGAAATAATATAAATAGAAGATAATTAAGAAATAATTTCCGCAGTTGTTGAGTTTTACTCAAAATTAATTAAACTCTAAGTCGTAGCCGACTAACTTTTAATAGATTTCTTTATTAATGTACTTATTGCACGCACAAAAAGTAATCAACAGTCGCACAAAGTATGTACGTACGAACTGAAACGTACATAAATCAACTAAAATTTTATATTTAAATTATTAAACGCTTAGCGGCGATTTAAAGAACGCCACAAACGGTACGGTAATGCATAATTTAAAATTTGATTGTGCCTATTTTTCATAATTGTATTAATTTTTGTATAATTCCATTTCTAATTCAAAGCTAACATTTCGAAGGACTTATAGCCAATTAATTTCGTTTCAACAAAGGTGCTCATATTTTACACCGACGTTTTTGAATTTATCAAAAAAAAAAAGTAAAATTATTCTCAAAATTTTAGATGGTTTTTGGAGGTTTCAAAATTCTTGTTTTTATAGTATTGTAAGAAGTTCGCAAAAGTTTGAACTAGGGCTGCAAATATTAACAGTTGGTCATTGATTTTAACAACAATTAAATTGCCAATAATTAAAATACTAGTAGTTTTACTTAGTAATTCTTTAACTATACTTTAGTTAACTCCTTGCCATACAATGACTTTCAATTTTATGTTCCGAAAAAGGTGGACCGTTTATTTTCAACAATAATTGTGTTAAAAAGCACAAAATTGGCGATTTAAGATTTTTGTTATTAATATAATTCTGTAATTTTTAATTGCGAATTGTCAGAAAGTAAATTAATTCTTGTGAACTGTGCTTAAAGGCGAGTGTGCGCATTCGAGCTCAAAGTGGCACATTCCGATCTCGGGAAAATGAAGCGCGCCGCTCCGCGTCGCGCTTCATTTGCTTCCCTCGCTCGGAAATGTGCCACTTTTCGCTCGAATGCGCACATCTTCGTATTTATTGGATTTTTCTACATTATTATTCGCTCTGCCAAAATAAATTTTGTTTTAGACATCGATTTTATGTTCGAAAAACGTATTTACCATAGCAATGAGTACAGGGGAGCGAAAAAAAACGATTATCGTGCCAATGGAAGTGAGAGGGAACGATTAAAATTATTTAACTGATTTACATTGGTCTACATTATTGTGAATCGTGCTTAAAACCGAGTGTGCACATTCGAGCTCAAAGTGGCACATTCCGATCTCGGGAAAATGAAGCGCGCGGAGCGGCGCGCTTCATTTGCTTCCCTCGCTCGGAAATGTGCCACTTTTCGCTCGAATGCGCACATCTTCGTTTTACTACATTGATCTTAAAAAAAATAGTTTCTGAAACAGTAAATTTTGATTTTATGCACGATTTTTTTTAAATTATTACAATCGAGAGTTTTATATTTACATTAGGGTATTTCCATTGTAACGGGTGCGACAATGACACTTTGATTATTAAAGATCTTTATATGTCTGATTCAAAATTATCGAAAATTATTTGTGAACAACAATTGTATACAAAATTAGATAATTGAATCAAAAAAAATCTTTTAAAATCTATTGTAAAATTATTATACATTGTTCTGAATCGTGTAACGGGTGCGACATTAGAAAATAGACAAATGCAGTGCTGTTGATTTTGAATGTTGATCATGTCAAATTTTGGATAAAAGTACCCAGTAATAATTTTTTAAATAAGACTGGTAGTGCTCTCAAATAACTGCATACTTAAAAACCACATATATTTTGTTAGGAATTTTTTAATTTCATATAAAAATGTAACGGGTGCAACAAATTTTTGTAACGGGCGGGACACTATACGAATTTACAAGTTTTCAAGTGAGAAAAAAGATCTGTTTTAATCAACAATTTTTTATTAAAATTAGCCATGAATAAAAGAGACCAAAATCAGAATTTAAGACATGTTTTTTCCAATTTGGAACCAACCGTACGACCACCATAGATGCAATTTGCTGTATCATAAGCTTTTTTGAAATGGTGCTTCCCTTGTAGATTTTTGATGGGTTTTATCTTCTCCCATCGTGTATCCAGCAGCTGTTGGTATTTTGTAATATCTTCGTTTGATAGATAAAAAATTTTGACGTTCTCTAATCTCTTCTTGTTTAAAAATTCGAAACAATCTCGTGGTGCGTTAAGAATAGTTTCCCGAGCATTAACTGAAGTCCACAATGTTCTCTTAACAAACGCACCAATGCCATCGACAGCGCCTTTTCCATTACTAGTAGGGAAAAATGACCAAGTACCTAATATCCACCCCCAAATTTTCTGTAGCCATACACAAATTGTACAAGTTCTAGCGTTTTTTGAACTAGAGTTAAACAATAGTTTTTGTCAATCGGGGGCCAAGAATCATGGAAATACCCATTATTAACCCCTTGACATACAATGACGTCTGGAAAACGTCAATCATTTAAGGTGTCATTGTAGATTTGGACATCTCTAAGACGTCAAGAACTGTCTTCAATAAATAGGAAAAAAAAGAGGCCAGGAAGAAAATGTTTAAAAAATGCTTAGTTACTCTATATCAGTGTTTTCCAATGCGCCACGTGGGGCAATTTAAATGTTTGGGGGAGCAATATCAGTATTCAACGGAACAATTTGAAAACGCACTTCATTTTTAGTTTATGTTTTGAAAATTTACTTATTGTTTTTTTTCTTAATAATTTTCTAGTGATTTCTTGCTAAAACCTAAATCTTGTGTCTTGAACAAGTTGTAATTAGGCTTCATTTATGGATTAATTCAATTTTTAAATATAAAAAAATATTTATATCTTACATAGGGGGGCAACGAAACTTTAGAATGACTTAGGTGGGGAATGTTAAAAAAAGATTGGGAAACACTGCTCTACATATTTCAAAATTTTTTAAATCTATTAATTATGTATTTTATGTTACTTGTGTATGCTCATAACAGTTAAGTTGAGCCAAATTAATAGTTTTTTTGGGACTCATCAAATTCAGCTTTTTTGTATGTCAAGGGGTTAAATTATAATTATAGTACATTATAATTTACTTACACACTTTTCCTTATTTATTTTTAAGAGGAGAACTGTCTCCCACCGCAAACTGGCCCGTTTATATGTGTAGTTAGTTGCCGATATGCGGCTTCTAGAGATGTCTAATGAGTTAGTTGTATAGATTAATCTTTCGCGTTCGCTGTAATATGTTATTATAAAATTTACCATTTTTTGATTGGTGTGTTGCTTAATTCAATTATAAAAGATCTATAACTTTGTTCGTTAAGTCAGAGATTTTTGACTTATTTGATATCAATTTTACTCATATTATTAAAGATATGGATAATTAATTTATACGCATTGATTGCGACATCTACTTGTTGACAATTCATATAGCGAAATCATATTATCTATAAGCGTGTTATGAAATTTAATAAAAACCCGATGACACTAATTAAAATATAAAACTAACCGACTCCATACCATAGCGCTTTGTAAGACCCAAGAACACTAACGTGTCTAACTTTAAAGTTAATTAAGCAAAGAAAAATCTACATTGCACAGAGTACAAAATGAATTCATAATTTACATCAACGTGTAAATGGCATCAAAGAAGTTTTTGAATTAAAATTTTTAATTGAGATTTTTTATGTAGGTATTTTTGAAGTTGTACTTCTTTGGCGAGCCGAGTGCCAAATTTTAGCAGGCAACGAAAATTGCGCGCGCATAATGAACAAAAATTCGACAGTACGAAGTTAGCCGTCTAAGAAAGTAAATTAAGTATTGTGAATTGCGCTTAAAACTGAGTGTGCACGTTCGAGCTCAAAGTGGCACATTCGTTTTTAATTAAAAATCACACAGCCGCAATGATATATCCAGAATTATTTCCCGGGGCTTCGATTATTTTTTCAATAATTGTTTTTACTCTTTGCATTAAAAAACTGACCTCGCAGTTAACTTGCATTTAATTACGTTTGGGTCCTGGAAGGAGGTTGCAGTCGGTAGTCCTCCTTCGGGTTGCGACACCCATATAAATAATTTTATTATTTTGGATGCCAACGGAAAATATACGAACAAATCTATTTTATGTAAGTTATTCTGCGTTTTAAAGCAGTGAATAATCCATCGCGCCATCGATTCAAAGTGAATATTTGTTCTAATATATAGAAGCAATTTAAATAAATTTGGCTTGCAACAATTTTCTTGCAGTTACCTCCAGACCCCATCTAGATATTTCTTTTCTAGTAATTTAGTTTTTGAAAATATGCGGCGGTGCCAGCGAAGGTACTAAAATATTTGTCTTGGTGCGATAAAAACGATCTAATGTCTCAATAGATTGAATAGATATATTATGCAGTAAATGGATATTTTCAGAAGTACATTGCCTTGTCAGCCTTGCAATTGAAACTGAATGCTGATCATACGAAAATCGCTACGGCCATAGAGTTCGACTAGGGCACCGATATTATTGCATTTCTATGCACGTCATAAAACTTCGACGGCCGTAAGCGTAACGCTACTAATGGTACTCGAAAGTAGGGAAAAACCAAAGCAGATGGAGGATAAATGCATTTATGTGCAGTAGACACCTTCGTTACTAGCTAAATCCTGGGTTATAGAAGAACTGATCGATGTAGGGGATTTAATAAAAAGGGCAATTTTGCAATAAGTGTTTTTTTGTTCAAACTCCGGATTTTAAGTTAAGTGCTTCGGCGTTCCGGTTAACTTTCTCATCTAATTTTTTTACATATTAACGTTTCGCGCGTTTTAATTAATTAGTTATGCGTCAAATCTATTTTGCGATTGTCCTTAAAAAAAATATTGTGCGTTAGAAGTTTTTTGGCTTAGCTGCAGGGTTTGTTGTAGATTTTGGTTAAAAGCCGAACGTGCAATTTTCTCTCGGGAAAATGTCTTTTTTTCCCACGAATGTGCACATACAATGCTGCAAAGAAGTAAATAGAAATTACAAATCCAGTTAGAAAAACGCTTATAAAAATATTATTTAAAAACATAAAAAAAACATTCTTATTATACATATATCATCAAGTAAATTTAACTTTTAAAATTGCGAAAAAAACGTTTGAACGACGACTGCAATCAATTTGACAGTGGCGCACCAAAATGCGAAACACCTTGTATATAATTTTTTTTATGATCTCTAAACTTTAATTTTACAAAGTAAGCATCAATTCCAAATTAATTACCTACGTGCAAACGCGAATTCCATTATAAAGGGTGTTTCAAATTAAAGCAGAAAATATTAAGATATTCAAAAATTGCCAAAAACGATCGTTACGAGGCTTTGTAATTATTTATAAGAGATTATTATTACAAACCGATAAACACGTGTGCCTATTTAAAAACTCAAACGCACGATTCCGGAAAGCGCGATAACATTAACTTGCAAATGACCGAAAGCGCTACATTGAACAAAGGAAAATGAATTTTGGGCCTCGCAACTAACATTTTGGAAAGCCATTACGACCAAAAAAACCGAGATTTTTGAGAAAGGTGGCGTAAAGATTTTTAAAGTATTATTTGTGACTTAACAAAAAACGACAACACATAGAATATTTAAAAATCAGCTTACAATTCAGATTTATATACAGGGTGTACTTCGGACAGTTCCAAAACCCTTTGGTACACACTATTCTGTTCCACACAAACACTAATTAGCCAAAATCAAAATTTTCTAGAACGTTCTTAACACTTCAACCAGCGATTCACAACTGGGGTGCGGGGGGAGGGCGATGTATGCAGTTTGCAACATTATCCGTTTATTTTAATTTTGGTATGTCTTAAATACGATTAAGAATTTTTTTAAAAACGGCCGTACCGATGTTTTATAATTATTCATAAGTTTGTACACACCAAAAACAAATAATGTAACTAATTTAAATCAACTCGTGCGAGCCATCTACGGTACACGCACTAGTCTAAATTGATTTATAAGAATTCAAATAAATAATACAATTCAACAAATATTTGCATTTTCAATTGTTAGGTAATGTATTAAAATCGTTAAAAAAAAATGTTTTAACGACTAATATAATTTAAATTTCCTAATTATTCTTTCAAGCACATATGTTACACTCAAAGCACGTTGTATACAAGCTGCCTATGTATAAGTTATGGAAAGTTTGGGTTAAGTAAAGGGACGGAGTTTATGTATTGATTTTTCACGAAGCCGTTCACGAAGCACTTCGTATTGAAGCTTCGTATAAGTTAAGGCACATTTGCGCAGTAAAGGGGCGGAGTTTATGTATTGACTTTTCACAAAGCCTACAAAGTATTGATTTTTAGATATGCCAAACAGGTAGTGACATCGTCAAAAATTTCCAGTGGTTACGTTGTGTTTAAGGCCACTGACCTGTGCGTTGCTCGTAAACAAACCTGCATTCGTCGCTCGCTGCACGTAAACCGGCACAAATTAGTGTTTTAACTGTGTTTAATTAGTGTTTTAATTGGTCACGAGTGCGAAAGAGAGAGACTTATGAGTGTCGGAATCGGTTTAGAATGAAAATTCGCACAAAGTTCCAAATTTGATACGGTCGCCGGAGCGCCGGCATTCGCCCGACCACTGCGCAAGGGTGCCTTAGTGCAATCGCAGCATCGGCTCACGGGCTTCCAGTTAAGCGAAAGAGCATCGACGTGCACTCATCAAAGCCGGTAAGTGACTTATTGCTATACAATTAAAAATTATGTTAAATGCAAAGAATTGGAAACTATCCTAAACGGCCGTAACGATGTTTTATAATTATTTAGAAAGCAATGCTATAACGAATAAATAAAACTCGAATGCATGGTATCACAAAAAGTGCGATAACGTGAACCGGCAATTAGCCGAAAGCGCTTGGTCGTTTCCTTCGCGCAATCAAAATCAGAACAAAGCAAATGCATTTCGAATTTTGCAATAAATATTTTACAAAGCCATTTTAACCAAAGAAGCCTAATTTTCCGAGGAAGGTGATATTTATATATACAGGATGTCCCAAATTGAGTAGGCTAACATGGGTATCTTTCCTATTAGTGGAGATAGAAGTTTGGTTAAATGGGCCCCCACAACGTGGTTTATATTCAATATTACCTTTTTTAAAGTGCCTAATGGCGACATATAGGCATGCACTCTACTTTATTTTAATTAAAACATGTCTGCTATTGAAAAAAGGGTTTTTCCTTTTTCTCTATAAAAAATGACAAGAGATCTAATATTAATGTCGATATTATTTTTTAATTTTTTTTAACACAGTTTGAAAAAATATTTCTTGTCGCTTTAATTACGAAAACAATCTACTTTACCCTAACAGCACGTAGTGTATTTTTGAAATAATAATATCGCATTTTTATTGTAGCTTGCACATTTTTAACTAAATGGTTATTGTGATTTCTAAAAACTTTTTCACAGCCTTTTTAATGTGTTTGTGTTACAGATTTCATTTGCGTAAACATTTTTCGTCAAATTGTAATCAAAATAAATAAATCGTGTAGACGAATAATTCTTCTAACATATAATAAACAAATTTTACTACTATAAACACACTGTAGGTACTATTTTGCTAATTAAATTGTTCTAGGAAGTATTTTTAACCACTTAGCATTGTATGTGCGCGTTCGAGCGAAAAGTGGCACATTTCCGAGCGAGGGAGGCAAATGAAGCGCGACGCGGAGCGGCGCGCTTCATTTTCCCGAGATCGGAATGTGCCACTTTGAGCTCGAATGTGCACACTCGGTTTTAAGCGTGATTCACAATAATTTAGACCAATATAAATCAGTTAAATAATTTTAATCGTTCTCTCTCGCTCACATTGACCTGATTGTCGTATCTTTTCGCTTCCTTCCACTCATTACTTTGTTAAATACGTTTTTCGAACATAAAATCGATGTCGTAAACAAAATTTATTTTCCCTCGCTCGGAAATGTGCCACTTTGAGCTCAAATGTCCGCACTCGGTCTTAAGCACGATTCACAATAATTAATTAATATACTAAAAACGTTCTTATCAACAATTAAGATCCGTATTTCTACCGTCTATAATTACATACAAATCAATTCTGAAAACTAACTAACAAATCCAACATACCAAACATTTTCACACAGAAAAAATATCATTTTTTTGCGAAACATCAAATTAGCAATTTATATTTCAATTTGAAAATATAATTTGTATGTAAAACTAATACCGGCGAACAGCCGAAATCTCGATAGATTCTTGCATAATTTAAAATGAAATGCAAATTGTATTTTTAAATTGTTACTATAAAGCACATGAACCGGAAAGAAAACAATTCCCGTGAATAATGCATCCAGTTAAGTGCAATGTTGGTAAACCATATCTGAATAAAAGTACCTCATAAAGCAAGAAAATAATGGATATCCACTAGTTGGAAATTGTTTTTAATGCCAGTCTATTCCGCTAACTGTAACTGAAATTTGTCATTTTTTTAAGGTCTAACGTTATTCGACCATGCCATTATCTTGTCACGTTTTTAGTTGGGCTCGGTAATTGTTTTATTTGCATCCATTTTTCCCCTAATATATAGTTGTGATTTCTGCACGAAGAGCTAGACGAAATAATAGCTAATAATACCCTTCCGATTCGTCATTATTTATAACCAGGCAGACACAACGTATTTCTTTACCTGGAAACGCAGTCTACATATAATTAATTCGGGTCTAATTGCGCACATGTGATTTTCTTGCAAATAAATATCTACGTGTTCGACTACTGCGAACTTTAATTATGGAAGTTATTTGCTTGTAAAGCGCTTTTAATTAACGGCATTTAATGAGTTCCCTTGCATTCTCCACTTTTAACTAGTCAAAATATTATTACGTTTAACTACCCACACTCAAAATAAAACTCAATTTTATTATTAAACGAATTTCGTTACTGCACAGAATACGTATGCCTGTGATGTTTTTCCGAACTTCACTTCTTCAAACTTTTAATTAACCCAATAACACTGTTTGATGATGTTTTTCATTTGCGTTTTGTTTTATATTAACTGCTTTAGGATATTTAGCTGATATTTTTATGATGTACCTACTTCAGCATTAGTAACAATTGTAGAAAATTTGGGCCGTCAGCCTTTATTGTGGTTTTTAAATAAAATATTACTTTTAATGGAAGTAAAACTTCTTTGAGCGCACCGTGAGAGTAAAACCACAAGGACCGGAGACCCACAATTTTTGATAATTGAAGCGGAAAATGAACCAAGAGAATAGGTGACATTTTTGAATTTTTAAATTATAATTAATAATTAATAATTATTAGTCATGGATGAAGGTTTTATATGTAAGAGTATTTCTTAGACCTTTCAATCATGCATTATATGTTACAATTTAGAAGAAACTCAATTAATAAAAGGGCTATGTAACATTAGATTTGCGGAATACTAAGAATAAAGGAGTTAAATTTGCTGTTTTCTGAAAAATACATTTTTGACACATAGTGCCTTCATGTTACTAATGCTAAAGTACACCATAAAAAAAAATCAGCCGAATATCTTCAAAGTCCATGTGTATTTTTTTTTAAATTGTAAGGTACTGGAGGGTATAAGGCCCACTTAATATGAATTCTAAGTGATTTTTACATATTTTTTTCTGAAAATAATGTATAATTAAAAACAAAAAACTGAAAACACATTTTTAAAAAGTAAAAACATATACCTACACTGGTGTTTGGGCCTTATTAAACGAACAGGTGATAATAAGGCCCTTAAAATACAATGGCAGATATTAAGTCCCGAATAAAGTATCAATTCAGGGTAGCAACTTTGGCATTTAAAGGTGCTTGGTCATCTTTCGTTAGTCCAACACATTGATTCATGTTTCCCAATTTACATAAGTACAAGATCTCAATCAGCCACAAAATCATGGTTGCAGACGGAACACATCCAAGATTGTTTTGGGGAGCCAACAATATTGTATTTTTACGTAACCCTGATTTTGATTGTAAGTCACGACCCTCAAGCATTTGCCTTTTATTAAAATATTAAGGCCCGGGCCTTATTACCTGAATAGTACATTTTTCTTTTTTTAAGATTATCTATTTTTCTGATTAAATAAATCAAGTCAACTAAAGAAGAAGTCAAAGAGGAAGCTTACCTCTGTATATAATTTTGCTCCTCTTAAATATTCACACGACAGCACTAATTGAAAGTTAATTTGGCAGAGATACATTTATAAATTGCACATAATATTGAGGTAGATTCACTAAATCGAGGTTTCTCGCGTTAATTAAAACCCAGAAAATGTTCCAACCCAGAGGTGATATGTTTTAGATGTTTCTCGCTTGCCGATGGCACTAAATAAGCGATTTCGATTATAGTTTTTATTTAATGGCTTCTGGGCTTTATTACCTGGTGGGCCTTATTACCCTCCGATACCTTATATGTAACTATTTGTTGATAAAATGAATCGCATCGTAGTGGGGCACTAATAAGGTATTCATCATAAATATTTGTAAAGCATTACCAACCGTTTACTCAAATTGCTATAAGATTTAAAAATTAGTAGATCTATGGCCTAGGTACAACAGAGGTGATGTACTTGGCTCTATTCACATGAAGCAAAATAGAACCTATTGTTCTACGAAAACTATATATTTATTTTTGGATTATAAGAACTACCAATGTTCTTCTTTGAGATGACACTAAAATTATTTCAAAAATAAACAAAACTTTTCTCGTATACTAAAATTTTACATATTTAATGATTAACTTTGCAAAAATTTAAATTTTTCGTTAGACTTGCGAGACATATTATCTGGAGCAAAATGAAAAACAAAATAAGAATTTATAACAAGGGTATATGTAAATTTTTATTTATTGCACGTTGATCTTAGGGCCAAGGTACAATTTATTGACAGTGACCGAGGTACAACACACCGACCCTTGATGTTTAAACGCAAAAATAAAATTATAGATTATGCTGTGCCAAAATCAGACCACTACTATGCAAACATTAATAAATAATCTTTCTATTGCGATGAGTCATTTGTTATTAGGTAATAAAAATCAATAAGATATTTAAGTAAGAAGAATATAAAAAGACTTACTTTTTTTCGATTAAAAATTTCAATTGATCTCATACATTAACAAAGTACATTGGCCAGCTGTTGCTAACTTTCCCTTACTGTCCTGCCAATGTGGCATTTGAAATATCGAAAACTATGGGCCACGAAAGCCCGCAAATATTAAAAAAAAATAAAGTTGCCCTAGGTACAAAGGGACCAAGGTACAACGCGTTCCTTTACTTATGAATCCGGCAAGGGCCTTTCGAAACAATCCACCCAAAAATTGTAATGCTATATCTTTATCGGTTTCGTTTACAAATAAGGCATTTTAAATATTTAAACAAAGAAGAACAAATGTCGAATACAAATTACAATTTAAAAAGTAATCAATTGATTTATACAATTCCAATTGTGTTATAAAATTGTTAAAAAAGTTATATATTAATTTGCAAGTTCCATTTCGTGTGCTGCAAAAATACAACTTTGACTAGAGGCAACTATTACCCATGCGGCCGGGCCCCTGCATACATATGTAAAACGCAATATTTTCAAATCAATACAATGCGAGTCAAGCGATTCCTCCATCTCCAACAGAAAGAGGAAATATTGCCCGTCGAAATGCGTGCACAAAAACGAAACAAATAAAACTACTTACCGGAGCCGAGCGGAACAAGAATCGACTTCGTTAATTCTTCTTCTTGCGATCCATCCAAAGCTCGTAAACTAATTCTATCTTGTACTTGCTCCTCCACGACTTCTCCGATTCCCTCCGCGTCCTCGCCGCCCGAAGTTTGTATCAAGATATGTCCATTGCTGTTATCATTACCGCTGAGCAGAAAAATGGGCGCTCCGTTTCCCAATCGCTTCACCGAGTGTAACAGCAGCCCTTCGGTAAGGTCACTCTGCTGAATGAGCAATTGGCCCACTTTTCCTTCGCTACCATCCACGACTAGATTATTCTTTAAGGAATTCAAATTGTCCGTCCTGAGCAGTATGTGGCCATTCTCGGTGATCTTCGAGCCCCGCAATAAGATTATGTTGCCGTTAAGTTCGCGACTAACATTTAGCGAATTGTTATCGCTTATTGCGCTCGTCGTCGGAAGTCCACTTTTACCGCCTGGATTGTGCATTTGTGTTTCATTGCCGTTCGCCTTCTCTTCCGAATTTGGTGTACCTGCAACGCAAACAACAATTAAAAATCTTAGGTTGGAAATGGACCCCACGACTTTTAAGCTACTAGTTCAAAGTTAACCAAATTTGGGTCATAGGTTACTATTGATGAATGGTTTTTTTTTGAGAAAGTTAAAAAAAATTTTAGCATAAGAAGGTTGAGGCATTAAACGTAATATGTGTAAACTATTTTGTACACATTTATTTATTTAGATAGTAGATTAATTGGTTTAGAAATTTGATATAAAAATTTTAAGTTTTTAGAAATTTTCTTTAAATTTAAATCGAAATTAACAATACATTTTGTCTTATGGGGAACTCGTCAATTTGATATAAAAATAACACATTTATTGCTATTAAAAATTAAAAAAATGCCATCAATACGAAATTTAACTATGTTGAACATTAAAATTTTTCAATTATTTTAAAAAAAATTCTCATTTAATTAAGAAGCTTTAACCTTATGAAAAATACCAATTATTAGGGGTACTTGTGAATGATTTACGTTTAATGTCCGAATTAACGGCAACGTTGTATTTAGCAAGAATGACAAAAAATTGAAATGGATTAAATTGTATGGTTTAAGGCTATCTAATTAAAACATATTCTTCTTCTCTTATTATTAGGCATTTCTGCCTGTTTAAATAATTAAAACATATGGTACAAGTAAATAATATTAATTTTAATTACTAATAGATTTGCAATGGGTATTACTTTTTATTAATAAAATAGGGATAAATAATTGAAAGTATTTATTTTAATTATTACATTAACAAAGTATTAATGTTGAAAATTGCATTTATAAAAGTAACAATATAAATAAATAAGTAAAACTTAAATACAATATAACAAAAACATATTCATATTGAGATTTAAATAATTGTTTTTAGAACAAATATAGATTAATATGAAATAATAAGTAATAAGGAATATGCAATAATAAGTAAACCCAAAATGAAATATAGCATAGAAATATTAGCATGTCAATAGAGTCAACAGTAAATGACGTTACAGTGTTGCCGTTTCGAAACACTGGAATTTTGAGATTTTTAATTCTCATTTTGAATTAATTACTTTATTTTTAACTATTCAAATTTTTTTTTTAATTCTTTTATTTTTGCTATATCATTTGCTTTCATAATTTTTAAAAATTTATAATATATAATTAAGCTCTATTTTTCATTTTTTTTCTATAACTTTGTACAAAACATACAAAAGTTAATCGATTCATCTAAAATGATTTAATAAAATTAAATAAACAATATTTATAAGATTAAATTTTTTTTGATAATTATAATAAATATAGTTAGTCTTATAATTATTGAATACAAGGCATTTCTGAATGACAACATTCCCAATTTTGGTTATCGACTATCCCACCTCAATCTCCTTAGTATTCAAAATATTTTCAACTGTGAATTCACAAAACGGAATGTGCAAAATTGTTGAAATTTGGAGAACTTGTTGATATTGTAATAATAATCAAATTTTGAAGATTTAAAAAAAATCGTAACTGTAGTTTAAGAAATATTCAAAAATATTATTTTTGAACGTTTTCTCCTGGTTTAAAAGAAAATTTAATTCACACAATACTTTTAGCCAAATAATTTGTGTAGTTTTGTGAATTGTTTGAATAAATTACAATTAAATACAAACCATTCGACGCTTAGAAATGCATGCACAAAGTACTTAAAATGCGTTAATATAATATTTGTATCGAGTGTGCTGCCTCTGGTGAAGATAAACAGCCTTAAAATATTTGTTTCAAACCCTTCTAATGTTTATTTACTTGTTGCTAACGTAAACATGACGTTACCAATACTTGCACGTGTGATCTATAAATATCTGTTTATTGAATATTATTCTCGAAAAATGAAAGTTAGAAAAGTGATAGAAAATAGTAATAGGAACTATAGCCCTCAGTCCGTAATTTGGAAATAAGTAGCGCCAACTGCCGTCCGCTAAACGTAATAACTAGGGGTGCACTTCTACGTTAAGCGACAGGCTTTGCCAAAAGCAACGCCGAATAAATTATCTACATCACTAAAATCGGCTCACCCTTATTTAGAATTTATTGTCCGCATCTAAAAAGTTCTTTGCTGTTAATAAAAACGTTTGAGAAAAAGACTAATCTGATCCGAGATTAGTTGTAATTTATGCGCCGTTTTAAATCACTCATTTTTAAACAATAAACGGATTACTTCGCGTGAGATAAAAGATTTTCTAGCTCTTAATCGACGTTATATTTCTGTTACTGTTTATCAGCTTGCTAATCGTGGCCGATTGTGAACCTTAAAATTTTCAAAATGGTATTTATGACTTATTTAGTCGATTAAGAATGGGCACGCTAAGAAAGAAGGAAATGGCTGCTAATTAACAGCGTTTACTTTAAGTTTTAATCAATTCTGAAGTTTAAACGTAACTCGTGTATACAACACCTCGTTGAAAATAAATTCAATTAAAAGTACATCAAGATTTGTGTTCATGTAGCAAACAATTATCAACTCATTTTTAATAGTTCATTGCGTAGTTTCCTAATTTTATTTTTGAAGTCGTTAAGAGGTTTGTTTTATATGCTAATTGTTTTAATTAGTGGTAAAATGTTTGTAATTTTAGTCAGAAAAACGTTTTACCATAGCAATGAGTGGAAGGGAGCGAAAAGATACGACAATCTCGTCGTTGTGAGCGAGAGAGAACTATTAAAACTGTTTAACTGAGTTATATTGGTCTAAATTATTGTGAATCGTGCTTAAAACCGAGTGCGCACATTCGAGCTCAAAGTGGCACATTCCGATCTCGGGAAAATGAAGCGCGCCGCTCCGCGTCGCGCTTCATTTGCTTCCCTCGCTCGGAAATGTGCCACTATTCGCTCGAATGCGCACATCCTCGTATTTATTGGATTTTTCCACATTGTTATTCGCTCTGCCAAATTAAATTTTGTTTAAGACATCGATTTTATGTTCGAAAAACGTATTTAACATAGTAATGAGTGGAAGGGATCGAAAAGATACGACAATCGCGTCAATGTGAGCGAGAGAGAACTATTAAAATTGTTTAATTGAGTTGTAATGGTCTAAATTATTGTGAATCGTGCTTAAAACCGAGTGCGCACATTCGAGCTCAAAGTGGCACATTCCGATCTCGGGAAAATGAAGCGCGCCGCTCCGCGTCGCGCTTCATTTGCCTCCTTCGTTCGGAAATGTGCCACTTTGAGCTCGAATGCGCACATCCTTGTATTTATTGAACTTATTTATATTAATTTTGACACGTAGTTACATTTAATTCAGTGACACCAAAGAAGTATGACTTCTAACGCGCGCACAAAAGTACAGGCACCGGTTTTTTTTAATACAGAATTTTTCTTTTTATGAATCTTTTATTTCAATCCCGCACTAGTTAATAATTTTTGATTAATACAAAATGCATAATATTAGTAAAAAAAAATGTACACTGATTTGTATTAATATTATTATTCTTTGCAATTCTTTTTATTAGTGTAGAAAAATCCATTGATTTTTCCCTCTTTGTCGTAGATGTTTATTCACTTTCCATATGCAATATAAAAATAAATAGTATTATAATTCACAGTTACTTTACTAGTGCGTTTTGTTTGGTTATGTATGGTGTCACTAATCACACATTGCACTTGTAAATAATACCAAAAATCTACGTTATCACCGTGTTTTAGATTTTTGAAAATGTATAAAAAAGTATTTTAATGAACCACAACTCTTTAAAAAGATGCAATTCAAAATTAGATCAATAAAAAAATATATACTTATGTACAGTCAGCCTAAGAAGTAATCAACACCCTAAAAACAGTACTTACCGTAATCGAGCTATTCCAAGAGACAGGTTTTAGTTAAAAATAGTGTTTAAGGAGATTTATGACGGCTTTTATAAGTACAACAAATAATTTTTTCTATTAATTGTTTAAAAATAGCACGATCACTGTAGGTGCTGCTCTAGGGTGTTGATTACTTCTTAGGCTGACTGTACATATTTTCATTAATGTTAGTTTTTAATATTGTATTTATTTAACGTTGGCAATGGATATTTTATTCTTTATTATCCTATGTATTTAATGTAAAGCCAAGTTCCCACCACCGTTTACTCCCACAATTAATTTTCTTAGACGGCTAACTTCATACTGTCGAATTTTCGGTGGCTGTGTGCGCGCAATTTCTGTCACCTGCTAAAATTTTACCACTGAAAGAAGTGTAAATATAATGAATAGGTACTTTATGTTAAGCCAGTCACTTCAGATTTTAAAACATGCCCATACATTTCACTTAAACAAATTTTTAGGTTAAACCATCATTTTTGTAAATAAATTCTACATCTACAATTTTTATAATAATTAAATTTACTAGGGACTAATAGCAAACGAAATATTTCTAAAGCACGATTTTTAAGGCTTTGATCTTAAATATCCCCGCGAAGCAAACGGATGAGAACCTTTCAGGGAATTTACCAATGTTCAAGACAAGTTATTAAAAAATGAAAATAAACGACAAAACTTTTTCCGAACTTTGTCTCAATTTTCTCTAAAGCCATTAAGTCAATTGAATCTGAATTAACTATTCCAATTAGTTTGAATTTATAATCTCCAAACCTTTTTTTTTTCAATTAGTGATCTTGTTTTAAACACCGAAAATGCCCTTAAATGATTCTCAACAAATTTTGCATCGTCACTTCCATAACAATTTATTAAAGTGTAAAGTTTTTACCATTCGGCAAATCTAATTTTATAATGAAAGAAGTTGGAGAAGTGGTTAATAAACGAAAAAGTACAAATGAAGCGAAAGGGTGTTATTATACAAATGGGAGTCGGTCGAATGTCGGAAACCGCATTCGAAATAATATGAACCGCGATTCTCCAGCTCCGAACTTTTTCTTGGAACATATTTCAGAGCACGGATTTACCATCAAGGTGCTTACGCGTCCCTCTTCCTTCAACCGAAAGCGCCTGGAATGAGCTTTACGATTCCCGCGACGCTTTACCTGCCCGACTCGCGTCGCCCGCAGCCGACCCATTACGAAAGCAACTTTTTTATGAATATTTTATAATGGCACTTCATCTTATTAATTTGATTTAAAACGAGCTGTAATGCTTTTATATTAGCCGACTTTCCCTTTAATTATTAAATCCTAGAAATACTTAATTACTCGAGAGGAGCAACCGTTAATTCGGCACCAACACTTTTCTAATCGAATTAGCCCTTTTGCTAACAAAGGGGTGTGCGCCTACTAATTTTATGTAAAGTGGAGACTTTTCCGGCGGCCGCCGCCGCGGCTAAGAATCGGGACCGAATTTCTGCCTTTTCATTTCGTTCTGACTTTAATCACAATAGGGTTAGACGCACCGGTTTCGGACACTATGCCGTTTGTGGACACTTTGTACTTATTCGTAATATATATTATGGAGGTCAAAGATAAAGAAATTGAAAAGAGCGAAAATAGAAAGACAACTGAAAGCAAAAATTAATAAAAGATTGAAAGAAGAAAAACGTATTGAAAAATCCAACAAACTATCAGTCAAAAGTTAAAAATTAATAGAATGAATAAAATAATTATTTTTCTGTTACCAAGTTATTTTTCATATGTTTAACATTATATTTTATAATTTCTTGAAGTACTTCTTCTTCTTCTTTATCTTTGCCTTTAATGCAATTGTACCAACTGCTCCCTTGTCGGGGTAGACTATTAGTACTATTAAAGATAATAAAGTAACATTGTTTTCTAAATAATGATTTTTTTAATAATTAATATTTTGAATACTTTTGCCAAAAACTATTATTTATCTTGTCCAAAGGTAGTTCAAAGTGTCCAAAAACGGTGCAAACAGGCAATGTTATGTAAATAAGTTATTTTTTAAATACTGGGATTGAAAAACACTTTGTCAACCTTCCGCATACTAGGTAACTAAATGTCACATGCCATACTAGGTGGGGTTGATATAAAATGCACAAAATAGCACTTTATGACAGTTAGATGATAAGAAATATATTTTAATAACCAATAATGAATACGTTTAAGTAAAGCACATATTTATTTATGCATAAGAATATTAATATAGGCAAATCCAATAAATACGAGAATGTGTACATTTGAGCGAAAAGTAGCTTGCAATATGGACCACCACAAAACTAATAAAAATACAGAATGTTTTATAAAAACAATCTTAGCTGCTGTGAGTATAAAGATGCAAAATGTCTGTACTGTGAGGTGAATGTTCATGGAGCCATAAATTCAATTTGCATTATGAAATTAACGCACTTTAAAAAATTTGTATTTTATTATTAATTTGAATAAGAAGCTTAACAGATACAATGTTATTTTTACTAAAAACCAAATCAAACTAAAATACTATTCAAACTTCAATGGTCCATATCATAGAACAAATTTTTAAATTGCGTTTTCCTACTGAAAGCTTAACTAACCATTTTCTTGCAATTTGTTTAATTTTCGGAAAATAAATTTTGTTTATATAATAAAAAATGACCACAATAAAGAAGACCAATTGAAATATGCTTTATTTTATAAAAATCTTATGGTGGTCCATATTTAGCGACTTTATTAATTTAAAAGATAAATTAATTTAAATGACTTGTAATTTAAAAATTATAGATAACAAAGGGTACCTCTATTTTTTTGTCAAAAACTCCCGATACGGTTCTTTACTTTTGTACTTTAAAAACTGAATCTTTTCCCGTCGGATCAAAACACAAAAATTAAAGGAAAGTATTTTATTTTCCACATTTAAATGGAAGAAATAAATAAATCTCGTAGCTATTGACAGATGTCAATCATACCTCAATAAAACCACACATAAAATAGCAATGATGGCCTTTTTTGACAAACAGATGGGCAATAACCGTCCATAAATCAAGTCCCAAGAATAATTTATTCCTTTCGGCCATTTGCATTCTTGCAATTAAGATAAGTTTGGCTTTAAAGATTGGTTCCTTACAAGAGAACCATTTTTGATTTTCACAATTTTCCACTGCCATTTTGCTCCTTCCACTTTGTTTTTATTTTACAAAAATACCTCAAGTTTTTAATAGCAAAAATTGTCAAAGTTATGGCACACTCAAATTTAGACAAAATAATATAAATCAATTCAATAAATACGAGGATGTGCACACTCGGTTTTAAGCATGATTCACAATAGATTAGTCAAAAAATGAGTTTCACCAATAGATTAGTCGAAAAATAAGTTGAATAATTTTCGTTGTTCGGTCTCACTCCGACTGACGAGATTGTGGTATGTTTTCGCTCCCTTCCACTCATTGCTATGGTGAAAACGTTTTTCCAACATAACATCAATATTTATTAAATTTAATTTATTATTCTGTTTCGAAAGTGTGAAGGATAAAGTACACAAATTTAATAAATACGAGGATGTGCGCATTCGAGCGAAAAGTGGCACATTTCCGAGCGAGGGAGGCAAATGAAGCGCGACGCGGAGCGGCGCGCTTCATTTTCCCGAGATCGGAATGTGCCACTTTGAGCTCGAATGTGCACACTCGGTTTTAAGCTCGATTACCAAACGTCCCGTTTTAACAAAAAAAAAATTGGTCACGTCAGTTATATCCCACCCCGTACACGAAAGGTTAATGCCATTATCAGTTTGTTTATATATTTGTGCTTATATAAAAATTAATTACATTTCCAACATTAAAATCAACTTTGTTTTTATTTACACCATCATATAAACTTATTAAAATTGATAGTTGCAATTCATTCTTATGTGAGGACCTCCACAAGCAGATTACCTTTGGAAAATTGTGTTTTGCAAACTCGCCATCAGTTAAGACGTATCTATTCTCGCGTGCAGTAATTTAACTATACTTCTCAAGTAGCATTTATGTTATTTGCTTTCTAAAATATAGCCAATGTCGCCAGAGTACCAATAACAATATTCTTATAGCACCGGTACTCCAATAACGGCCACTTCAGGGAACGAGATTCTCAGTGACTAAACCACTACACGCCTTCATTCCACCTATAGCACCCATTTTCCAAAGATATACAACCCTAAGGACTCATTGAATATTCCGTTTTGCGATCCCCATCACTTCTGAATACTTTTAAACAAACTTCTTTATTATTTATTTGCGTCAATTCCATTTTTAAACAGCGGGATTGGTAGTTTTACGATCGGCCGCAATTGCGCCCCATCGTCGACCCTTACTAATTTATTGCAAACCCAAATTTGCGTTTCTTAATATGATATTTAGTGTTGTATTTTATATCAAAGTTAAACGGTTATTAGGGTGAATTTTTTAGTGTTAGTCATCGGAAACTCCTTCCATCTTGCTAATTATTTGCAGAGAAGAGTGGCAATGAGCATGACAGCTATGGAAAGAGTCACCGTGTAGTTTTTAATTAAAATAAATATTATTTTGAAGTCGCAATAGAAACTAAAATAATATAAAGTAGACGAAGAGAAGTTAATCATGAAATTATTTTAGAAATACGTTTTAACAATCACATTTTGCTGTCAAGAAAAAAACTTTATTTTTCTTTCTGTTACTTCTCTGGTCCATATCAGCAAAATACTAAACAAAGTGCAATTTCAGGTGATCATTAGTGAAATTTTGGCCATCTGAAGAGTTTCGTCCAGAACGAAATAAACGATAATCCCATAGCGCAAGGTCTGGGCTGCATGGTGGAAAAGGAATCAGTTCCTAACCAAGCCCCAATTATTTTTAATGAGTTAGTAAAGATGTGTGAGGTCGAACGGTGTCATGGTTGAACATAGCGCCTTTATGATTCGCCAATTCTGGCCGTTTATCTTTTATTTCATCAGTTGTTGACGGTAAACATCTGAATTGATTGTTTGGTTCCTTGGCAACAGCTCAAAATACACAACGCCTTTATAATACCACCAAACCTAAAGCATGATCTGCTTATGGTGCAATTCAGCTATTGATGTGGTTTTTCCTGGTTCATCGCGCTTGGACCATGACCGTTTTAGATTCATTTTTCATCACCAGTGATGATGCGTGTTGAAAAAAGATCGATTTTGATGTGTTAAAGATGCATATCACAGATAGTCATTTGTTGGGTTAAATGAATCTCTTTTAATTCATATGGAACTTAATTATCAAGCTTCTTAAGAAGCCCAAGACATTTTTCATTGTTGTGTGTAATATATTTAACCTCTCTGCAATCTCTTTCAAAATTATATGATGATCTGCTTCAGTTTTAGCTTCACTACTGTGACACCGAAAAAATTGACCAAAGTGATTCAAAAAAAATTGTAACGCCATTTTTTGCGAAAACCGAAATTACTTCCTCGCCCATTTAAACGTTTAAGTCAGGAAAAAAAACGGTCCTCAAATAATTTTATCAGTACATTTTTAATTTAAAAAAAAATCTCTAAAAAGATTGGCGTCGAACTGCAAAATTGAGAAGCAAAACAAACGAAGCACTCGGCTTTTTTTCTGTTTACATTCGCTCTTCGTTTATATTGAATTAATTCCGGAGTTCGTCCTTGCGAAAAAGTGGAACCCGGAATAATAATAATAATGATTCGGAATAATAATGCATAATACATATATCAATATATGTATTTATTCGGTTCCTCGCATTTTATGTGTAACGAAAAAAGGAGCACATAAATCGGCGCGGCCGCCTTTGAGCGACGGCGGCCACCTACGATCTAATAATGTCCTTGCATTTTACGGGAAGTTAGCAGTTTATATTCTAATATCCAAAATTTCACTTCGTATTAAGCGCTGATGGGTGGTGTGCAGGGGTCAGACGGAGCGTTGGGTGTCTGCCAAATACCACCCCTCATTCCATATTTCACATAAAGCATCCCACTTTGCCGCTATGTGCTGCGTTGTGCAATTTCCCCGATAGTTTACATCAAAGGTCGGTTCGCGTTGCGAAAGTAGAGTGGTAACTCGGTTATCCGGACTAACTCTTGTTGCAGCTCATTCGGATAATCGAAAATTTGGTTAATTGAGAATGAAAAAAGTTAAAATAAGCGAAGCCCAAAGGAGACATTTTGAGAACGCCCCTACGGTTTTAGAATTACTTGAATTTTTTTAAAGTACATTGATCATTGTTAATTGTGGCGAAAAGCGGAGTGTGCACATTCGACCTCAAAGTGACACATTCCGATCTCAGGAAAATGAAGCGAGCCGCTCCGCGTCGCGCTTCATTTGCTTCCCTCGCTCGGAAATGTGCCACTTTTCGCTCGAATGTGCACATCCTCGTCTTTATCGGATTTGCCTATATTTTTATATTATTCTTCAATTCCAAAAATTAAAAGTCGAATAAATTAGATCTATTTTTTTTGAAAATTTCGAAAAATAACTGACTAATTTATACATTTTTTAAATTTGCCAAAACGACCGTTCTGATGCGTCCATATTGTTTATAATTAACTACTATAAACGTAAAAAATAGTAAAACAATTCTAGGATAGCTATTCAAGCAGGAAATAATTTTTTTCCTATTGGATTTGCTTAGTTTCAAATTGCAAAATATGACATTTTCAAAATTTGCCAAAACGGCCTTTCTTATGATATATAATTGTTTATTATTAAATACTATAAGCCCAAAAAATAATAAAAGAATTCCTGGATAGCCATCAAAGAGGTATGGTAATTATTTCGTATAAGACTTGTTGGAAATTATTTTGTAAAAACCGACATTTTTTAAATTTGCCAAAACGGCCGTTCTGATGCGTCAATATTGTTTATAAGTAACTACTATAAACGTAAAAAATAGTAAAAAAAATTCTAGGATAGCTATCCAAGCAGGAAATAATTTTTTTTCCTATTGGATTTGCTTAGTTTCAAACTGCAAAATATGACATTTTCAAAATTGGCTAAATTGGCCTTTCTTATGATATATAATTGTTTATTATTAAATACTATAAACCCAAAAAATAATAAAAAAATTCCTGGATAGCCATCAAAGAAGTAGAATAATTATTTCGTATAAGACTTGTTGGAAATTATTTTGTAAAAACCGACATTTTTTAAATTTGCCAAAACGGCCGTTCTGAGGCGTCAATATTGTTTATAATTAATTACTATAAACGTAAAAAATATTTAAAAAATTCTAGGATAACTATCCAAGCAGGAAATAATTTTTTTTCCTATTGGATTTGCTTAGTTTCAAACTGCAAAATATAACATTTTTAAAATTGGCCAAAACGGCCTTTCTTATGATATATAATTGTTTATTATTGAATACTATAAGCCCAAAAAATAATAAAAAAATTCCTGGATAGCCATCAAAGAGGTATGGTAATTATTTCGTATAAGACTTGTTGGAAATTATTTTGTAAAAACCGACATTTTTTAAATTTGCCAAAACGGCCGTTCTGATGCGTCAATATTGTTTATAATTAACTACTATAAACGTAAAAAATTGTAAAAAAAATTCTAGGATAGCTATCCAAGCAGGAAATAATTTTTTTTCCTATTGGATTTGCTTAGTTTCAAACTGCTAAATATGACATTTTCAAAATTGGCTAAATTGGCCTTTCTTATGATATATAATTGTTTATTATTAAATACTATAAGCCCAAAAAATAATAAAAAAATTCCTGGATAGCCATCAAAGAAGTAGAATAATTATTTCGTATAAGACTTTTTGGAAATTATTTTGTAAAAACCGACATTTTTTAAATTTGCCAAAACGGCCGTTCTGAGGCGTCAATATTGTTTATAATTAACTACTATAAACGTAAAAAAATATTTAAAAAATTCTAGGATAGCTATCCAAGCAGGAAATAATTTTTTTTCCTATTGGATTTGCTTAGTTTCAAACTGCAAAATATAACATTTTTAAAATTGGCCAAAACGGCCTTTCTTATGATATATAATTGTTTATTATTAAATACTATAAGCCCAAAAAATAATAAAAAAATTCCTGGATAGCCATCAAAGAAGTAGGGTAATTATTTCGTATAAGACTTTTTGGAAATTATTTTGTAAAAACCGACATTTTTTAAATTTGCCAAAACGGCCGTTCTGAGGCGTCAATATTGTTTATAATTAACTACTATAAACGTAAAAAATAGTAAAAAAAATTCTAGGATAGTTATCCAAGCAGGAAATAATTTTTTTTTCCTATTGGATTTGCTTAGTTTCAAATTGCAAAATATGACATTTTCAAAATTTGCCAAAACGGTTTTTCTTATGATATAAAATTGTTTATTATTAAATACTATAAACCCAAAAAATAATAAAAAAATTCCTGGATAGCCATCAAAGAACTAGGGTAATTATTTCATATAAGACTTATTGGAAATTATTTTGTAAAAACCGACATTTTTTAAATTTGCCAAAACGGCCGTTTTGATGCGTCAATAATGTTTATAATTAACTACTATAAACGTAAAAAAAATTCTTGGATAGGTATCCAAGCAGGAAATATTTTTTTTTCCTATTGGATTTGCTTATGTAAATCTAAATATTAGCAAATTCTTGCAGCATACATATTTTTTAATAATATAAAAGCTCTAGTCCGTAACTTGTCAATTTTTTCGAGAATCGTAAAAAAGTCAGAAATTGTCAAACTTCAATATTCTGAAAATGGGTTCCTAATATCGGATATTAAGAAAATGAGAGAAAAACTAAAAGATTTAATTGATAAACTATTTATTTTAGAAATAAGCACTATAAAAAAGAGAAAATTAACCGTCTAAGCACATTTCACATAGGAAAGCTTTTTTCTGCACATTTTTCATGCCACCAACGGTAACACATATTGCATCTTATCCAAGACTCCTCGTTTGTGCCTTCCCAATAATAAGTGGTGCAGTACATACACTGTGCGTTTTCTTCACTTTTATCCATAACGTTGGCCGTATTTGGAATTTGAAATCTATTCGATATTCGCCAAACAACCTCATTACATTTTGCCTTAACTTTAAAGAGAAATAAAAATAAAATCATCATAAATTTATGTACACACTGAAAGTTTATGATGTCTTAAATCGATTGAGCTATGAATAATTACTATTCAAACTTACCTTTTAGACGAATAAGAGCACTAATTATCAACATTAAAAATTTTCTAGCATCCCACTTTGAAGAATCGTAAAATAATGCACAAGTATCCGTTCCATTCAAACGTACTTGTACAAAAAAATGTTAATGCGATTGAACTATTGTTTACCGTACAGATAGACAGCTGAAGCCAAATAACTTATAAGATATTACCTATAGTATGCGATATCCGGTAATAGGCGACTTTCCTCTATATCTCTTATCGTCACCGAAAATTACCAAATATCTGCAGAATTCAAAATAAATAATCAATTTCACTTGAAAAAATCGCGGGCAAATGATTTCCAATATTTCAAAATGGCTAGTTCACATGAGAAACGGAAATAATCGGTATTTATAGCCTCCTTAAGATCTTTGATGTTTTATAAAAGCATGCACTTACTTTTATATAATGCCAAAGCACGTAATTTTGTTTGTTTACTCGCGTAAGCATATATGCAATTTATGTAAAGTTAAATTACCAGAATCAGTAAAGCGTATTGCACTTAAGCAAAAACAAACCCGTTGCAGCTCTTTGCTATAATCGCTTGTGCTAAACTTGCACATAACTCGAATTAAATGTCTTAAAGTAGAATTAGTTACGTCATTCTTTGTGCGCTAATTTACTTATTAAGGCAGGGCAATCTTAAAGGTCTTACGGGCGAATCCCTTAGGTCGCTCGAAATTAATGAAATTAATGCGAAATTTCAAAAGAAAGAAATGGACAGTCGGCGAAACTAAGCTCACATTTTTTTTACCACTAAAAATTAGGTGTACAGTACGGAATTGAACATGTGAAGCTTTATTTTCAATCTTTCGGAACTGATTGTGGTGTAGGAAGTGTTCTTCGCCAATGATTTACGGTTTTGTAAGTTCCAAGGTAGTATTTTTTTTAAGCACAAAGTATTAGTTTTGTAATTCATACAAAAAAGAAACGATAAACTTATATTATCTTTAATTGAAGATTATATGTAGTAGGTATTAATTAATTTTATAAAGTGCTTTACGGAGTTTTTCCAGTGCTTACGAGTTTATTTATTTATATTAGGCAAAAAAGTTAATTCGTAATCCCTTCATTACTGTTTCATATACAATTTTTTTATATCTAATAAGTTATAAAAATACATTATATAAACAACATCTTTTTCATAAAGTGCATTTTCTCAAATTATTCTGAAGGATTACATATTTTTTTTATAATACGAGGTTTTTTATAAACGTACGGAATAAAATGTTATTTTATTTTTCTAGTTTCCAAGCGCCTTAAATTTGTCTTAATTTTGATTGTTTTAATTATCGATAACAGAACAGGGGTCTTCAATGTTTTTAAAATTAGGACTGTATTGAAAGTACAGTAGGGGAACCTGTTGTACCTTGTCCCTTTTTTCACTTATAATTTTTTTAAATTCTATATGTAGCAGTTTGTAGATAAAACGAATTGCATCGTAGTGGGGGCACTAATAAAGTATTCATCATAAAATATTTGAAAGGATTACCAACCGTTTACTCAAATTGCTATAAGATTTAAAAATTAGTGGATCTATGGTCTAGGTACAACAGGAGTGATGTACCTTGGCTCTATTCACAATAAGCAAAATAAAACCCATTGTTCTATGAAAACTATATATTTATTTTTGGATTAGAAGAACTACTAATGTTCTTCTTTGAGATGACACTAAAATTGTTTCAAAAATTAACAAAACTTTTCTCTATGCAAACATTAATAAATAATCTTTCTAGCACGACCAGTCATTTGTTATTAGGTAATAAAAATCAATAAGATATTTAAGTAAAAAGAATATAAAAAGACTTAATTTTTTTGATTAATAATTTCAATTGATCTCATGCATTAACAAAGTGCATTGGTCAGGTGCCGCTAACTTTACGTTAATGTCTGTAAATGTGGCATTTGAAATATCAAAAAATATGGGTCACGAAAGCCCGCAAATATTAAAAAAATAAAGTGGCCCTAGGTACAAAGGGACCAAGGGACAACAGGTTTTCCTAATTATGAACTTTTGCAATTCAATATACAAAAAAGGTTATGTTTCTGTAAACGGGCGGATATCGAGCGTTAATCGAGGAATCGTTAAACGAGGTCTTACTGTACTTATGTACACATGTTATACTTTTTTGGCGTAACAATTAATATAGCCACGTGTAAAAATTAATATAAAGAAATGCAATAAATACAAGGATGTGCGCATTCGAGCGAAAAGTGGCACATTTCCGAGCGAGGGAGGCAAATGAAGCGCGACGCGGAGCGGCGCGCTTCTGTTTCCCGAGATCGGAATGTGCCACTTTGAGCGCGAATGTGCGCACTCGGTTTTAAGCACGATTCACAATAATTTAGACCAATATAACTCAGTTAAACAATTTTAATAGTTCTCTCTCGCTCACATCGACGCGATTGTCGTATCTTTTCGCTCCCTTCCCCTCATTGCTATGTTAAATACATTTTTAAAACATAAAATCGATGTCTTAAACAAAATTTAATTTGGCAAAGCAAATAATAATGTAAATGTGTATGTAATTTGAAGTTCAATTAATTAACTTTTGCATATCTCCAAATACTTCTGTTCAATAAAGTCCCAAGTTCAAGTTACCTTTAATTTTTGGCATCGTTTTCAGTTTTTTCTATCCTTGATGGCGTGGAATTTCTAATTAAATATATTTTTTTTAAACAGAAACGGAAAAAATTAAGTTGGGCTCGAAAAATATTTACACACTTTTATACTTCTGAATATTGAAAGTAAACGTGAGTAATTAATGAAAAAAAGGGTAGGAAGGTATTAATTAATTAAAAATATTTCACACTTTCCAATTCATTAAAGTAATTAATCAATATTATTAATTAAGTCTTGCATCATTAATTCATATTACGGTTCCGTCCAGCATTATTTGCCGAAGATTGAAACGCTCAGATATCTACGAAATCCGAGTGCCAACAGTCGCAAATAAGAGGCCTATCTATAATATTTATCGGAAAGTTAAAATTAATAGTGGACGAATATTGACTCGAACCTTAAACTAGGGAAAGTTGGGCGCATAACTTACGTAGCTAATTTATAAGTTGGCGCACTTTAAACAAAGCTTAAGCGGCCAACTAAGACTATGACCTACATAGAACACAATTTACTTGCGCTCACAGCTCCGGATATTAATTTTTGGCAAACTTGTTTTGCCCCTGAAGTTTCTGCGACGAATTTCATCAATCACTGACACGAACGACGTGAATCCATTCGGAATAATTTAAGATTCGCTTTTATTAACAAAATTGTAATTAAAATTAATGTTGTTTTTCGTTCGGCTCTTCGGTGCGGCCGGGGGCTCGAAGGCGGCCACCTCCTAAATTTGGGAATTTCGATTTTATTAGAGATTTCGTCGATTATTTACATACAGTAAAACCTCAATTAACGGAGACCTCATTTATACGGATTCGCGATTATACGGATTGCCAACCGCGTTCGGACTCGTTGCAAAAATTAAACCTCGGTATTTCTTATTACATATTTTATTTTGTATTTCGCACTAAACAGTGTTTTTTTTGCTTTGTTGATTTTTAAGATAATGTGCGACTATTTTATTTAGTGATATTGCGTGGCTTCGGTTTAAAGCTTTCCGAGTTAAAGAAACACAAAACAACTTAAATCTTTTATTTAAAATTAACAGAATTAACAATTGCCACGTTGAGAAAATCTTGAACGGTTATATCCAAACTAAAACAACTTAAAATCACACCCATAATAATAATAATAGTAATGTTCTCTCTGCGCAAGCAGACTAAACCGCCATCTGCTGAGTCGTTTCCGTTACAGTGATTAATATTTGTTGCGTTTTTTGTAAACATATACCTAACAATTTGATCAAGTTTTTTCCTGTTAAAACGGGCCGCTTTATAATTGTGCTTAAAACCGAGTGTGCACATTCGAGCTCAAAGTGCCACATTCCGATCTCGGGAAAATGAAAAATGAGAGAAG
Source organism: Sinopyrophorus schimmeli (assembly GCA_036325965.1). Taxonomy (NCBI): domain Eukaryota; kingdom Metazoa; phylum Arthropoda; class Insecta; order Coleoptera; family Elateridae; genus Sinopyrophorus; species Sinopyrophorus schimmeli. Next base: position 27,366 of record JARFIZ010000060.1, on the reverse strand, counting down.
TGGTGCATTTAGTTCAGTTTGATTTAATTCATATTATTTGCAAGAACGAATAATAAGATAGGCAAATTCAATTATGAAGGAGTATCTGCACTTTCAAGCAAAAACTTTTTCCGAATAGAAAATCTGGATTTCAAGGATTTGTTATTAATATAATCAAATCCAATTAACACAAAGATGTGCGCTTTCGAGCGAAAAGTGGCACATTTCCGAGCGAGGGAAGCAAATGAATTATTTCCTGCTTGGATAGCTATTCTAGAATTTTTTTACTATTTTTTACGTTTATAGTAGTTAATTATAAACAATATGGACGCATCAGAACGGCCGTTTTAGCAAATTTAAAAAATGTCGGTTTTTACAAAATAATTTCCAACAAGTCTTATACGAAATAATTACCATACTTCTTTGATGGCTATCCAGGAATTTTTTTATTATTTTTTGGGCTTATAGTATTTATTAATAAACAATTATATATCATAAGAAAGGCCGTTTTGGCACATTTTGAAAATATCATATTTTGCACTTTGAAACTAAGCAAATCCAATAAGAAAAAAAATTATTTCCTGCTTGGATAGCTAGCCTAGAATTTTTTTACTATTTTTTACGTTTATAGTAGTTAATTATAAACAATATGGACGCATCAGAACGGCCGTTTTGGCAAATATAAAAAATGTCTGTTTTTACAAAATAATTTCCAACAAGTCTTATACGAAATAATTACCATCCTTCTTTGATGGCTATCCAGGAATTTTTTTATTATTTTTTGGGCTTATAGTATTTAATAATAAACAATTATATATCATAAGAAAAGCCGTTTTGGCACATTTTGAAAATATCATATTTTGCACTTTGAAACTAAGCAAATCCAATAAGAAAAAAAATTATTTCCTGCTTGGATAGCTAGCCTAGAATTTTTTTACTATTTTTTACGTTTATAGTAGTTAATTATAAACAATATGGACGCATCAGAACGGCCGTTTTGGCAAATATAAAAAATGTCTGTTTTTACAAAATAATTTCCAACAAGTCTTATACGAAATAATTACCATCCTTCTTTGATGGCTATCCAGGAATTTTTTTATTATTTTTTGGGCTTATAGTATTTAATAATAAACAATTATATATCATAAGAAAAGCCGTTTTGGCACATTTTGAAAATATCATATTTTGCACTTTGAAACTAAGGAAATCCAATAGGAAAAAAAATTATTTCCTGCTTGGATAGCTAGCCTAGAATTTTTTTACTATTTTTTACGTTTATAGTAGTTAATTATAAACAATATTGACGCATCAGAACGGCCGTTTTGGCATATTTAAAAAATGTCGGTTTTTACAAAATAATTTCCAACAAGTCTTATACGAAATAATTACCATACTTGTTTGACGGCTATCCAGGAATTTTTTAATTATTTTTTGGGCTTATAGTATTTAATAATAAACAATTATATATCATAAGAAAGGCCGTTTTGGCAAATTTTGAAAATGTCATATTTTGAAGTTTGAAACTAACAATTAGTTGGACCAAAAGAAACAACTTAAATCGACAAAAATAAAAAAGTATCCTATAATAGGCGACTTTCCTCTATTGTTTAAGTTTGTGTTCGCGACAACGTATTACAGTAAAACCTCTATCTTCGGCCACCTTTAATAGCGACCACCTCTCATTTGGAAATTTTTCACTTAAAGATGACCGACATTCTGGCCGACCAACTTCCACCACATAGCCTTGACCTTGCGCCACGAGATTACCGTTTATTTCGATCTTGACAAAGCTCTTTAAATGGTAAAAATTTCAGTAACGAGGATGAACTGAAATCGCACTTGCTTCAATTATTATTTGCTGATATGGACCAGAAGTGACAGAAAGAAAAATAGAGTTTTAGTTCAAAGTAAAAAATAGAAATGTCTTTGTCGTCAACCGGGCACTTTAGCAAAATGTGATTGCATTTCAAAAATTCCAGCTGAAAAAATTTAAGTTGTTTTTTTCCTCTCAATCCCAGTTTTGTAATACACCACTTTCATCCGCTCATCTCTTCAAATGATTTATATATTTTTTTATCTCTCAAAAATTACATTTTAATACTTCAAAGAAAGGTAAAATTGTCAAAAATTACATATAACTTAAAAATGCCTTTTCCATTAAATTGAGCTTTTAAAAATAATTTATCCGAGTAAACAAATTTAAAATATAATAAAGTAAAGATAAAAGAATATTCAAAAATGGAAGAAGGTAATGAATCCCATATATTCCGCGCATTTGTCAGCATTAGTTCCATAACGGGCTTATATAAAACGTGCTCTATTGAACTAAAAGAACTTCGTTTAAAATAGCTGCTATATAACAATCTGTCTCAAAATTTCTCGATAGTTTTCAATTTATATCGCACCCGTCTCGCTTTCATTAATAATTACAGCTCCCGTAACGAAAACGGTACTTTTATCCAAAATTGCTCGAGTCGGGGGCACCCACGCTTCACAATAAAGTGTGCACCACGAACCTTGACCCATCTTACTCGGTCGAGCTTGTAGAAAGCACACGGGTAGACCACAATTCCACCTCAACTAACGCAAAAAGATTATAAATCACGGTCAGTAATTTAGAATAATATAACCTCCCACTAATTTGCAGTAATGCATGCACAGTTTGTAGATAGGGCAATTTATGGGCACACGGAGCGACCAATCGATGTACTGAACGAGCGCCACTATTACCGATAAGTCCGACCGGGTAAATTTGCAGAAGCCTCTGGTGATGTACCGGTGATGGAGAATCTCCCTAAATGCAAATAGTTCAACGTAATCGTTGTCCCACTAAACTTTAATACATAATCAGCGCCAACAGCAATTGATTCTTAATTTGTTTCCGAATCCAAGAGCCACCTGTCACGGTCCACGAAATTTATTTCCTTTTCCACGAGCTGCAGTGAAAGCTCGCGATAGCGGGCAGAAAAATTGGTGGCGAAAATGGCTCTTATAGGGAGGTGGTCACTATTTAGTATTAAATTATCGTGGTTGAAGTTGTACTTCTTTTGGTGTTAAGAGTGAAATTTTAGTAGGCTACGGGACTTGCGCGCGCTCATGGAATGAAACTTCATACGTCTAAGAAAGGCAATTAATTATTGTGAATCACGCTTAAAACGGAGTGTGCACATTCGAGCTCAAAGTGGCACATTCCGATCTCGGGAAAATGAAGCGCGCCGCTCCGCGTCGCGCTTCATTTGCCTCCCTCGCTCGGAAATGTGCCACTTTTCGCTCGAATGCGCACATCTTCGCATTAAATAGATTTGTCTATGTTAATCATCTCTCTTGAAAATCAAAATCTACAGATTTTTTATTCGAAAAAAGTTGTGGCGCTTTCTTTCCAAAAAAACTATGTAAGCGAACATGTTGTACACAAAAAAAATATGTCTTGATTCACAAAAACAATAGTAGCGCCGTTATTTTCGATGCAATCGTTACAAGCGAGACGGATTCGGAATTCTGGGACTTTACTACATAAGATACATGTAAAATAAGTATAGGGCACAACGAAAATTTTTCAAAAATTAAAAATCGCAATTTTTCGGCTTCATTTTGGCACGATTTTGAACTTTAAAAAAATTGTAGCGCCGTTATTTGTGGACGGATCTTTAAAAACTATACAGATTCAGATTTGGCAGCGTTTTGGGCTTCGGATAGGCCTAAGAAACCATAGGCGTGCTATTCCAAAGCTTTGGGAAAACGTTTTTCTTTTTGAAAAAACATGGGTTTTAATCCATGTTTTTTTGGGAAAAAATGAAAAAAATAAAATTGCTTTATATTGCAAGGGGATGTTCCTACGTACCCCTAGCGACTATAGCCGGTGTCATTTCTTGACGCTCTTACTCTAAAATAAAAATTTTCGATAAAACTAAATAAATAAAAAAACGTAGGGGGAAAGTGGCATGACACAGCCAAGTTTTGAAAAAACCATTATCAATTACACGGTAGTTTTCATAGGAATCGTTCATGTATTATTATTTTAAGATAGCAACACTAGCCAGATATCCCCCACAAAAATTTGACCGTTCACCGTCAATAAACGGCGCCGATACGACGTATTGAAGATTTTGTCGTCAAAAAGTAAGGTTTTGAGTTCAGTTTATTTGTTTTCTAACGCCTATACGTACAAAACTAATAATAATATGATTACACCATAATTTTATAGATATATTAGGCCTTCTAATAACGTATATATTTTGGAGCCTAATCTTTGATTTCATAGTAATTTTCGAGATTTTGTTTCTTGAGAGAATATGTTTTGAAATAGCCGGACTGCAGTGTAATGGAAAAGCCACCTTTTAATTGCATAAAATGCAATAATAATTGTAGTAACAGCAATCAAGAGCGGTATCGATGCAAAATTGTAATGGTTGGGCATATAAATCCTGCGGCGTAAAAGGGAAATTGCATTATTTTTGCTAAAAACGTTTTTAAGTTTTTGCAATGATTGATCTCAAACGTCAAATTTTTTGACAGTTTCTTAGATTTATGTAAGTAAATATTTTATCGAGAGTTTGCGTTATTTAAAACGTTTTATAATTATATAAGATCTAAAATTATAGCTTAAGATTATTATTAAATAATATCTTCGTTAATGTGCAGTTTTAATCTTGTAATAAGAACATGGCTTTTTCAAAAATTGGGTTGGCTGTTTCAATACCTATAGGTTATGAAAAAGCCAAATTTTATTTTTTTATAAATGATTAGAAGTCGAAAAATATCGTTAATTTTGAAAAATGTTTTATGACATTACGTACATAAATGCATGAACAATTACAGATTTAAAAAAAATTTGATTTATTTATGTCCTTCTATATTATTTATCCCTTTTTTTAAAACTGGCTGTTTCATGCCACTTTCCCCCTACCCCTTGATTTACAAAAAAAATCGTAGCGCCGTTATTTTCTATCCAATCATTACAAACGACACGGATTCGGAATCCTGAGGCTTTTTTACATAAGATACATGTAAAATAAGTATAGGGCGCAACAAAAATTTTTCGAAAATTAAAAATCGCAATTTTTCGGCTTCATTTTGGCACGATTTTGAACTTTAAAAAAATTGTAGCGCCGTTATTTGTGGACGGATCTTTAAAAACTATACAGATTCAGATTTGGCAGCGTTTTGGGCTTCGGATACGCCTAAGAAACCATAGGCGTGCTATTCCAAAGCTTTGGGAAAACGTTTTTCTTTTTGAAAAAACATGGGTTTTAACCCATGTTTTTTCGGGAAAAAATGAAAAAAATTGAATTGCTTCATATTGCAAGGGGATGTTCCTACGTACTCCTAGCAACCATAACCGATGTAATTTCCTGGCGCTCTCGCTCTAAAATAAATATTTTCGATAACTCTAAATAAATTAAAAAAATACCCCTTGACTCACAAAAATAAATCGTAGCGCCGTTATTTTCGATGCAATCATTACAAGCGAGACGGATTCGGAATTTTGGGACTTTTCTACATAAGATACATGTAAAATAAGGACCTATATTAGTTACACACATAAAATATTTTTAATCATGTGGTTCAGAGATTGCAGCTTTGAAGCATACGAAAAACAGATTAATTTAGTGTGTCCTTAAGACTTTTATTCCTCAACAGTAAATCGTTTATAATAAAAACCAAGTGTCAAACTAAAATATTGACTTAGAAGTGACTTGTGATATGCAACAACAGTATATAATATATACGTTGACGATAATTTCAACATTTTGACGAAAACGTTACATACACTTTAGATAAGTCGAGTGCGAACCCTTTGCAATATTAAAATTAAACGAAGAATGATAAGTTTGGGTTTTATTTGGCGAAAAGGTTGGAAGATTTATGGGTCAAATGTGCATAAAATGAACCCTTCACATAAAATCGTCCCTAGATGTATTTTTTTGATAATAGCAATATGTGATCAAAAACGTTTCCCTACAACATTTTGAAAAGATATGCGTCGAAGGTTTATAACAAAATTATTCATTGTTAATTGCAAAAAAACAATTCGGGCGTCATTAACGTTACAGAACAAAAATCAACATTGTGAGGTCAAAAAAGATTAAAAATTACATTTAAAAAAACAAACAATATATACAGTCAAACTCCGATAACTAGAATGTTTGTATTACGTGAATTTTCAATATTTTGATGTCAAACCTGAAATTTTGGAAAATCCAGGTCAAGGCTTTTTGTAAATCTACATTTGAGTTTCTATCAGTAAATATGTATGTAATTGAAAGTAAAATTACTCAACTTATGCATATCTCCAAATACTTTTGTCCAATCAAGTCCCAAGCTCAAGTTGCGTTTAATTTTTGGAATTGTTTTCAGTTTTTCTATCCTGAATTTTTAATTAAAGATATCTTTCTGAAACATAAACACTTTTACGTTTAACAGTCCCATTCAAAACTGGACCATACGTCCAGTTTTGAATTATATATGACCCCCCATAGAGAATCGTAAACCACTACCATTCTTAACCTTTCGTGTACTAGGTGGGGTATAACTAACGTAAACAATTTTTTTTTGTTAAAACGGGACGTTTGGTAATGGAGCTTAAAACCGAGTGCGCACATTCGAGCTCAAAGTGGCACATTTCGATCTCGGGAAAATAAGCGCGCCGCTCCGCGTCGCGCTTCATTTGCCTCCCTCGCTCGGAAATGTGCCACTTTTCGCTCGAATGCGCACATCCTCTTACTTATTAGATTTGTCTACTTTATCCTTGACTTTTTCAAATCAAAAAAATCAATTTAGTATGATAAATATCAATTTTATGTTGGAAAAATAAATGTACCATAGCAATGAGTGGAAGGGAGCGAAAAGATACAACAATCTCGTCAGTGCGAGCGAGAAGCAACGATTAAAACTATTCAACTGCTTTTTGGTCTAACTAATTGGCCTAAACTATTGTGAATCGTGCTTAAAACGGAGTGTGCACATTCGAGCTCAAAGTGGCACATTCCGATCTCGGGAAAATGAAGCGCGCCGCTCCGCGTCGCGCTTCATTTGCCTCCCTCGCTCGGAAATGTGCCACTTTTCGCTCGAATGTGCACATCTTTGTACTTATTAGATTTGTTTACTTTATGCTAAACTCTTTCAAATCAAAAAATTTAATTTAGTGTGATAAATATGATTTTATGTTGGAAAAATATATTTACTATAGCAATGAGTGGAAGGGAGCGAAAAGATACGACCATCTCGGCAGAGCGAGCGAGAAGAAACGATAAAAATTATTCAATTCATTTTTGGTGTAATTTATTGGTCTAAATTATGGCGAATCATTAAGAAATTGCCGTGAAATTAATTTGCATTTCAATAAGGAGGCAAGAATGAAGTTCTTGTTAGGTTTTCTTAATATTCGGTATCGTAATTGACATGTGTCATTGGAATTTAGTACTCAAGAAAAAACTCAATAGTTTATATGTTGAAGAAAAAGTTTTTTATTTTCATTAATAAAAGTCTATTCTAATGCATGAATAAATATGTTTTTTTCTTAAACCTATTCATTATTGGTTATTAAAATATATTTCTTATCATTTAACTGTCAAAAGTACAATTTTGTGGATTTTATTTAATTTTATTTTCGGGGTATAGTAAACCCCACCTAGTATGGCATGTGACATTTGGTCACTTAGTATGCAGAAGGTTAATATCTGATCTGTGTAAACGCTTTTAAACTAGTTCAAATCTTTAATTCGTTGTTTGGGTCTTTTTTAATTATTTGCAGATGCAGGAACTTACATATGCAAATTATAATTGTCCGCTGGCCCCGTAAAGCATTTTAAAAATTTACATTTAGCATCTATTGGCAAAAGCTGATCGCAGCATTGAATGTACGAACTCGTGCGACATTAAAGAGGAAAACAAAACAAGTCGAACGAATTATCCGAAGCAGTAAAACGCATTAAAGCTTTATTTGATTTTGATTTCCAATTAGAATATTTGGGTCTTTTCATTTCCCGTCGATAGTTAGAACGTAATATGAATTTGGTATTTTTTGCATTCCAGGCACTAGACGAACATTTCTTACAATAGTATTTCGAAGCACATATTTCAATTTCAGAAGCTGGTATATTTGATTGCATGTATAAGAATTCCAAGTTTATCTTTGAAAGCATCCGTTTGCTCGAAAGGCTTTGCTATTCAGCACAAGCGTTCGCCGGAATAGCGGGATATCGCTTGTTGTCGCCTAACATATGAACCTCGAGGATATAAATACTCGGATTGTTTATGTTTGCTAAGGTGCATCGCGACGATAATCGCACATTTCGAAAATAAATCATCCACCCGAATTTGCGACAAATACGATCCCGGCCACCTACGCAACGTTACGCAATATCAACTTCCGTTTACTTGCCGAGAAAGTTCAAATATAATTTCGGTCTAAGAAAATTCAATATTGACCCAATTCTATATAAAAGCCCCCTTTAATAAATATCAAAAGTTTCTTGATGTTGTTATCGTTGTTCTGCAGGCGCATCAGAGCGTATCTCAAAGCTATAGAATTATCCTAATCTGCACATTCTCTTCCTACACCTTTCCATTATCGTTACCCATCTCGTGTCGTTTTGTAAGCGGACAAATAATGAAAAGAAAGGTTGTTGCTGTGTTTCTTGGCCGCCGTATTTTTATTATTCCTCTTTCCCCGCTCTTTCTTTTTTCTTATTCTATAGGTTATCGTTGCGAAAAAGGTATATTTTAAAAGGAATCTCAAAATATTTATATTGTGTGTTTTTACGCCCTCTCCTATAAATCAAGATAATGGTCTTAAAAACGACTTTATTCCAAAACGGTTGCGAGAATGTCTCGATTTTAGAGGTACATTCGCGCGCAGAATGTGTTACAATAAATTTTATTCAAAAAGCTTCTGTTCTTTGACAAGGTGAAAGAATATCTTTGTTTGTATCATCATTATATTTCACACTCTCGAGGTTTTCTGCGCCTTTTCTCTAAAATTGGGTTTGTTTTAATTTGAGACGTTTTATTTTAATGAAATTGAAGGGATGTGTGTGCGGATTTTATATAAATAGTATTTAAATAATTTGGAACGCTCGTTATTAATTATTGCATATTGAAACTAATATTCTCCGCCGTGTTTTTCGGTCGTACGGTCTTTCTGTATGGGTCAATCTCAGAAACTACTGGGAGTATTTTAATACGATTTTCACCAAAAATTAGATTGATTTACGAAGAAGGTTTTTGTATATAATTTATAAATATTTCATGAAATAGGGTGAGCGCAAAGGTGTTTCAAATTGAGCGCTTTTTTTAAAACTAAATAAAACATAGATAGCGCATTGAATTCGTCTGGGTCTTTTAACATTTAAGAAGTGTGATGTATGACATTAATAAAAATCAAGTGGTACACGATACAAAATCGCGTTAAAATTGTTGAATTATTTTATGAAAATCTGCGTTCTGTGCAAAAGCTTTTTAGAAAATTACGTAATTTTTATTGTTTACAAAATTGTCCATCTGAAAGGACTATTAGTCGAATTGTTCAAAAATTTAAAGAGATTGGTTCGGCAGAAGATAAAAAAATATAATCTTTTTGGTCGTTCACAAGAGCACATTGATATAGTTCGTGAAAGTGTTGCTGAAAAGCCTAAAATGTTCATTAGTCAACGATCACAACAAGTTGGGCCCAGTAAAACAACAACATGGCATATTTTACGAAAGGATTTATCTCTAAAGGCATATAGGGTCCAAATAATAAAGGAGTTAGAGCCTTTGGGCCATTCAAAACGTCGTGCATTTGTCAATTGGATTACCAGATGATTTTTCTCAAAAAATAATAAATTGGCAGATCATGTTATATGACACCGTTGGTTATTTTCTTTGGGGGTCATGTAAAAAATCAAGTCTATATGAACAATCCACAATTGATTCTTGAACTAAAGATTGAAGTTTTTCGTGTTATTGGTGAAATAGAGCCTCAATTATGTCAAAATGTCATCCAAAATTGTGAACGTGTGTGGAGCTACAAGAGGTGATCATTTGACAAATATTATTTTTTGTGTTTAAATGTCATACATTTTACTTCAATTATCAATCAAAAGTTTTTGAAAATCAATGCAAATTATGTGTTTTATTTAGTTTTAAAAAAAGGCGATCAATTTGAAACACCCTTTATAATGATCTTTGTCGATCAAATGGGAAACAACGTACTTCTTGAGAGTTATATGGAACCGTATCAGAATCCCTATAGTAGTTTCTGAAATTAGGCTACATAGACATAGAAAGATCAATGAAGGAATAGATAAATTACCGAGTGTAACAAACATTTTTTTTTTGGTATATTAGCGAATAAAAAGTCGCTCATAGCGCTACCAACAATGGTTGTCCTTCAGATACAAAAAAATAAAACTTTCAAAATTTTACGATTGTGTTTTTATTAATTCGAAACTTAATAATTATTATTTAATTGTTTTGATTATATAAAGTAATTAACAAATTATAAGGTGGCTTTACATTTGTATATGTGTATTAATTACAGTCGAAACTGGATAAGCCGAATTTTTGATAACTCGAATTATTTTTAGTTTCCCTTCAACTTCGATTTATCGAGGTTCGACTGTATTTCGACTATATGTTTAAATTTATTTTTGAAATTACTTTGGTGGGGAACGTATTGATTTTTGTATAAAACATAAGGTAATCAGCTTACGAATGTCTGGCGCGATTTCAAATCAGGTGAGGTCAGCTCTGAGTTCACGATATCTACTTTCGCCCTGATAAAAGGCATACAGGCCTACAAAATAATTTTAATTATTATTCAGTATTGTAGGTAACGTCGTTTTAGACAAAGGTGCTTTAAAATGTTGTTCCTAAATCATTCGAATTTTACTTCTTATTAGGTATATTTCAATTAAATACTTATTTATTAAAACACTTGTTATTGTACACCTCTAATTATTTTTTTTCCGCAATTTTACAGATTATTGGCGAAAGAGTACTTCTAATCACCGTGGATGCCTAATTACCGAAGTTCGTCAAATTCTGAATAGATCTGACCACATATTTTCATAGGTGAGATTTTTTATTTACCATCATGATTTTCTTTGACATGGAGATTCGCAATGAGATACCACAAACAACGGAATATTCTAATATCTCATAATTAATTGGTTTTAGAATGTAATTCAAAGCCAAAAAAACAGAAAATTCTCGTTGTCTTTTATGTTCAACAAAAGTGGTGACTAACGCTTACGTATTAGCCACTAAGGCTATTTTTGCTTGCGCCGATAAGATTGCATAGTTAGTTTACTGCAAAACTTGCTTGTTTGAATGCACATTTATAGATATGTTTTAATTTTCGGTGGTTATTCAAGTTTATCCAAAAAGGTAATTGAAATTTTGGCAATCGAAGTACATATATGGTAATAAATTTTCGTGTTTTACAATTTAATTTACATTACATTTACAGTAATTCAAAAATAGCTTAACATTAATTGGTTAAATATATTTCTGAGATGTCTTATAAATTATTTTAATATTTGATTGTTGTAATTTTGTTCTAATGGACAATTTATCTTTACAAGCAGCTGGTCGAGTAAGCGAATAGACTATGCCGGGGCTCTACCGTTGCAGCAGACACCTCATCTTCGGTTCCATCGACGGTATAACTTCCCGACGAACCATTCATCCGACGGTAAAATGTAAGTCACACGTATTGATTATTTTAAATGATTTAATTTCGATTACAACTGACCAAAATTTAATCAAAACACAATTAAACGTTGTAAATTCACTTGATCAAAGCACACTATTAAACAGTTTAGCATTTAATTATTTAATAATAATTATTGTCAGTTTATACCGGGTTTCCAAAATCTAGGAACAAATTTACTATATGTATTTTACTCAAAAATTATAAAATTTACAAGAAATGTACAAATAAGGTTCCGAATAGTTTAAAAAAAAATATGAAATTAAATTATTGAAAACCTGAGACACCTATAACGATAATATAACTGTCTTTCGAAATTTTGGGTTGCATTTGCCATTTGTGACAAAATGTGCTTGTCAGAAAAAAATCTAGTCAACGCTCAGCTCCGAATATTCTTTTCTGACGGGCATTTCGTTGACAAAGTCTTTTGTCCGCTTCTGGTTGACATTAGTCAGTGGCGTAACTACTTAGATTTTGTACGGGAGCACGTGAGATCCGTACGCAAAATTGCATGACTTGATTTTCGTTTCAGAACAAAAATACGCTCTTGGCTTGAATATTTTGACATATTTACAAGTAGAGAAAATTCCTAGGGACCTTCTGTGTATTACCAAAATATTTTCCCCCCGCCCCATAGAATATGGCTTTTGAAATGTGTCCGTTTATTTTGGACCACCCAGTAGTTCTTACTAAATTAAAGAGAATCAATTGTACTAAGTTCCTTTTTGGTTTTACTACAGATAATTCGAAACGGATGATTACAGAAAAGCCTCCAAGATAACTGCTTCCACAGCTGACATCAATTTGTGGGGGATAACTATTTGTTATTAGGTGAGAATTTTTTAAAATTATTTTTAATGTTCAAGTATGCTTTTTCGTCGAACATTTCGAAATGAAATATTATTAACAGGGCTCCCAAAGAGCAACGATCTTCTACGAACCTTTACAAAAATATTTTTGTATCAAAAAGGAATTGAAATGTTTTATTGTTAATTGTGTGCAAAAGTCTAGAAATACACCGGCTTTTATCATACCGAACTGATATGAGGAATCACCCGTGGCTTTTTAAACGTGACGTCACAGATTGTTGGAATTTGAACCCACACGATTTTTATTCAGTCGTTCACTTTCGCCCAAATACATTGAACGCTATAACTTTTAATAATCATGCTAAATTCTCGGGCAAGTTTTAAGGGTGCGTTTTGCTTTATTTTTGACAATTAATACTTTGGTAAAACGATATTGTTTTAATTCTTGGCCTTCGGATTGTTATTATTGCTCTCTAATAAGGCTATATCTATTTGCAGATTTGTTTATGAATTATTCCGATTCAATCCACCGCTAGGTGTAAGGGTGCCGATACCATCGCTTGCACTTCGGCACCTGTTGATTTATTTATCGAGCCCCATTAAATAATGGACTTGCAGGTGAGTTACTAATATGCAACATCGTTATTAAATTTTGTATTATAAAGTGTTTTGTATTGCAAATTATTAAAGCTGAAATTATTAAACAACAAGCCTAATTCTTTTTTTTTTGTTATAGATTACTGAAGGCTGAACTCTTAGGAAAACTCATGGGATTTCTCTCGCCATGGATATCCACGATTTGAAGAGGACGATCACTTATTTCCAAAGTAAGAATATTTTTTAATTATTTTTCGTACGTGCACCATGTTCTATCGTTGGAGATTCGTGGGGAATATCAGCATTGGAGCATTGACGAGATGGCAATCTACAAAACATTCCATAACAATGTTTCAGTTCCATTTTCAGATCTTCAAGTGCAGCAATCCGGTCATTTAATTTTATTTGGATATTAACGATGCATTGAAAAGTGCACATCCAAAAGTCTTACGTTCAATATTTGCCAAAAAATCGCATATTGCAGAATTTAAAATTTTAGTACCATTTTCAATGCTATACAAAACAGTTAAAGTTCATTTTTGAATTTAATACAGTGGATAATGGATAGTCACTGTATTTCTTGTGACTGTCTCAAAATAACAATTTGGGCATTTGGACGCTTTTGGATTTCTACTTTTCAATATTTTTTTTGACAATTATTACAATAGATCAAGTGTTCCATTGCAATCTTGAGGACTATTGTATTTTTGATCACAATTTATAGCTTAAATTAATTTTGTGTATTAATGCAATTTTTTTCATTTTTACCATTTCCCAAACTTCAGCACAAAGACATGTATTGAGTTTGAAAATAAAAAGTTTAAGTTTTAAATAATATTTTAATCAAATATGCATTTGCTTTGTCAACGTTTTGTAAAAACCAATTGATGTCCAATGTCTTTGTGTTTGATGACCAGCATATCCAAATCAACTTTATGTTAAGAGTTGCAATCAAAATTAAACAAATTTTGATTGGAACTCTTGTTGTGGCTCTAATTAACAAATCTTAAGTCATTAATTTTTGTTGTTATGGTCACAACGACCCATGACAATTGTAGCTAATCTTTTTTAATATTTTTCAGCACGGTTTGGAGATTTTCCGGCTTCCGCGGTACCGTTTGATGTCGTAGTTCTATAACCGAGTGTAGCCCTCCCAGTCAAAGTAGTGGTCCCTTTAAATAAAAAAAAACGCGCGTTTCCGTTTTAAAGTGTTCTTCGGGTTTGGGGCGGCCGACGACGACGACGACGACGAGGAGGAGGATCTTGGAAAACCGCACCAGAGTCAGCTCGCACCCTCTGGTGCCAAAACATCTGTAAATGGGACATCAGGTAGGTTCCTCCAGCGTTTGGGACCATGGAAGAGGACGAACGAGCCACTCTTCGGCGAGTACCATTCAAACTTCCTCATTGTAGGGGCGGAACTGGATGGTGGAGTTTTATTTTTTTTTTTAAATAGATTCAAGGGAATGACACGTTTAAATTACCGAGGGGTGGGCCGGTTTTACTGCGCCTTTTTGAATTTGCAATGTCCTTCAGACGACTGTCAATATTTTATTGATGTTTCATCTCAAACCTTTGCGACCTCATTAAATTTTGCATTGTTTTTAATTTAATTACAAAAATAAACGGTTTCAAGGTTTGTTGTGAAATGTTGCACCCCTGTTATTGTAGCACTAAAACTCCACCTCGACAGTTTGTTTGTTCAATTATCTTATTGCCATCTAATTAATTTTTTTGCAAATTTTTCAAAAGTTATATGTATGACTTTTAAGGATGAATTTATTTAATTGCTATTTTTAGTGTTGGGATTTGATTGATTTTGCAAATACAAGATTTAAAATTATATACATATGTAGTTTTCAAATAAATTAAAAATTTATAACGCAAATTAATAAACTTTAATTATTGATCAAAGAACTTCAATTTTTACAATTAAAAATAAGGGAACATTATTTTTAAAAATATGTAATTTAATAACGATAATGATTTTAATGTTTTTCTGAAAAATAACAAGTCTAATTGCAATCGAATCCAATCGAAACAAAAAAAAATTTGATACCATTTGAAAATTAAGGATTTTTACAATAACAAAACATTTAACAATCATTCCATTCGATTTTTAATTAGCATAAAATAATATTTGATGAATACTTATTTTTATAAACAAACGGTCAACTTAATTTGGTTATTTCATTGTATTATATTAAAATTGTTTAAATATTGCTTTTATTTATAAAGTTTAAAACTGTTTGTTTTCAGAAAATAGACTTTTTAATTTGTAAATTTGCCTTGATTTGTAAATGTGGTATCTGAATAATATTTTCAATTTGCTTTTGTTAACATAAATAAACTTTTAACATAATCGTTAAATTATTGTACTATGTATCTTGCAAAATATTTCAAATTCACTGCAGTCTTAAGATTCTTCTCAAGACCACGAAATCGTTAACTTTTTGTATTAACAAAGAAATGGCATTTGCTTTAAACTAAGTACAGAATAAAATAAAAATTCTGAAAATACATTTTCAGAGTTTGATGTTTGTTGTGTGCTTAAAACCAGTTCGCCCCTGCAATTTATATTTTTCTTTTTATATTTGTGTATGGAAGATTTCAATAAGGCTGGATTTTTTTCAACGATTCCGTCGTCGAATTAAATTTTAGCCTTCTGAAAGCTTCTTCGTTGAAACAATAAAGCTGCAAGTGGTCCCCGACCTCTTGCAAATCGGAAGATATTCAAACTTTTGGGTTTTCGGTGCATATGTTGTCTTTCTTAAGGTCCCCCTCGCCCCCTCGCCAATTTTATTGTTTATATTTTATGTAACGCCGAAACCCATGAGGGCGAATAATTCCGATTTATTGTCTCAACCCTTGTGCAATTTGCTGAGCTACCAATCTTTTGCGATTTCAACTCAAACCAAATTCAAAATTTGAATTTAATTTTTTTTTAGTAAATTTAGATTGGTACAGATGCGATTGCGCAAAAACTGTTGCATATTTGTGTATTTTTTGTATATATTTGTGTGCCGCCCCATGTCCACGCTGGCGGGACATTGGGGCACCCTTAGATTTCGCGTTCTTTCTTAATTAATGCTGCCATTCTTAAAGGGATTTTGCAGAACTCGAGGTGCAAGCCTCGCGTTTTTTTTTAATGAATACTTTCAATTTTTTTAAGAGTGGCGGAAGAGGGTGGCTTAAATTTGTCCCATATTTTCAGGTTTTCTATAGAATATTCGGCGGTGCATTATTGTTGCGATTAGGTTCTTATTTTTAAGTGCTATCGCAACGATTTGCACGTTTGCGGCTCGACTTTATTAAAAAGTCACGTTTGCGCATATTGTATAAGAATTGCGCCATGATTACTTAAGCGGCTTTACTCTGAATTTTAGAGTAGTTTGCGGCTTATTGACTTAGTAAAAAGTCAAAGCCGCTTAGCCCCAACAATTTAGAGTTTTATCATGACAAAACTCGATACAAGTCTATTGCGTTTACAGGGGTGGGTTTTTTTTCGGAGAAAATGGTTTTTTACAAATTGGTAAAGTTGGTCGAAAAAAAAGCAGTAAGGGTTTTTAATTAATCATGTTTCTTTTCAGCATTTTTATATTTTTTTACTTATTGAATGTTATATATTTGTGTACTTAATTATTTTTTTTCAGCATTTCACGCAGTGGCGTAGCGTGGGTTTCGGCCGGTCGGGGCTTAGGTCAAATTCGTCGCCGCATAATTTGGGCATTTAAATCCAAAATTTTCAGAAATTACTGTGAAATTTTGCCGCCACAAAAAAGTAGCCCTGGGCGACCCGCCCATGCTACGCTACTGTTTCAACGAAACCATATAATAATGGTCTCGTTATTAATCAATTTTTCTTTACAGATTTCTTAACCCAAAACTATAATAACTAATTTGGGTTTATTGCGTCTTGACCAAAGAGTCACTATTGCGTATTAGGTTTAAGAATTGAAGGGTTTTGCGTTTTGAGTTTACACATGCGGCTTTTACTCTAAAACGTTGGAGTACTTTGCGTCTTGACTTTGAATAAAAAGGTCAATCTTGCGGTGCTACGCCGAATTTAATGCGTTGCCTTTCGAAGTGCGCTTTCCTATTTCGTAAAAAACCATTTTCGACGAAATTTAATTTAGTTAATTTGAAAACATTTTACTAATACACAAATTTATTGTTTCAGCTTTACGGTGAGGTTAGGGCAGGTGTAGGGGGAGGAGCCTGCATTGTTTTAAAATATACTTATTTTCAAATTGATTTTTTTAAGCAAATTCGTTTTCTCAAAATTTTTGAATAACAATCATAATTTAATTAATTTATGTAAAAACATTTTATAGAATTGCTTTAATTTAATAATTTTTGTGAGAGGAGGATAGGGCAGGTGTAGGGGACGGAGGAGCCTGCGTTTGTTTTTAAATTATTCATATTTTTAAATTGATTTTTATAAGAAAATTTGTTTTCTCAAAATTTTGGAATAACAATCATAATTTAATTTATTTATTTAAAAACATTTTATACAACTACTTTAAATTAATAATTTTTGTGGAGGAGGATAGGGCAGGTGTAGGGGACGGATGACCTGCGATTGTTTTAAATTATACTTATTTCTAAATTTATTATTATAAAGAAAATCGTTTTCTCAAAATTTTGGAACAAGAATCATAATTTAATTTATTTATTTAAAAAACATTTTACAAAATTACTTTAATTTAATAATTATTGTGGGAGGATAGGGCAGGTGTAGGGGACGGAGGAGCCTGCAATTTTTCCAAATTAAATTGTTCTTTTAGAAATATTTGATAAAAAATTAATTTACAAACAAAAAATTAAAATTCAATTAAACTTATTTTTGAAACATTTAACTTAATTACTAAAATACCATTATTTTACTCTGCTGCCCCCTCAATCATAAGTTTATACCCTACCTATATCTGAAGTGTAGATTCAGAATTTTGTTTCGATTCGTTCAAAATCATTTCGGGAAATAACGGACTCCGTTCTAAAACCTACACTTATTAATTTATTTAAAAAGTAGTTTTCAACAGAAACGTTTTTAACAGAAACATATCTTTATATAACGATTATATTCTCATAACGAAAATTTTTGAGAATTGACTAACATCGACAGGAAGTGTGGGTATATTTGGGCTCCACTTTTCTTCTCGTCGTCGGCATTATACTTCACAATAAATCAAACTTCGAACGTCTCACACAAAACCCAGAATTTTCGAAACGTTAAACTTGTTTAAAACTTTCGCAGTCATACAGTTAGTCTAAAAGGCAATTTACAAGATCAGTCGCGTCAAGTTGTAAACATTTGATGTATCCAATAACAAAACTCTGGTCGAAAGGCCACGTTAAAAGCGGAGACTTCCAGTGAACGAAAGAGAGCTTTTCTCCGTCAAAAAGCTCTAACCTTACCCAATTTCTCCACTCTTTCATTCCTTTCTTTCTGTGTCAAGTTGTGCGAACACTTCGAATGTCTGTCTATATAACTTGAATTTCTCAATAAGTTTACCGATGCTAAAGTTTTATTCGTTTTTCGAGTTAGGAATTTCATTTTCTTGTTTTCACTCAAATAGTTGTATGCTAAAGGTGTTTTATAACTTGCTCCTACAATATGATATTTTTTAAATTGCAAACTTCGAGCGTTTTAAAGTTCCTTCTCTCGCATCCCAGAAAGAACTTTTTTTTTCTCCGTCGAAAAGTTAAGCCTTTATTATCGCAATACTGTTCTGCTGTAACTTGAGTAAAATTTAATTTTCGTATTTATTGACGTTATACTTCTTTTGGCGTTCAAGGGTAAAATTTTAGTAGGCAACGAAAAATTGACGGTATTAGGTCAGCCATCTAAGAAAGTAAATTAATTATTGTGAAACGTGCTTAAAACCGAGTGTGCACATTCGAGCAAAAGTGGCACATTTCGATCTCGGGAAAATGAAACGCGCCGCTCCGCGTCGCGCTTCATTTGCCTCCCTCGCTTAGAAATGTGCCACTTTTCGCTCGAATGGGCACATCTTCGTACTTCTTAGATTTGTCTACGTTATCCTTGACTCTTTCAAATCAAAAAAATCAATTTAGTTTGGTAAATATCGATTTTATGTTGAAAAAATATATTTACCATAGGAATGAGTGGAAGGGAGCGAAAAGATACGACAATCTCGTTAGTGCGAGCGAGAGGGAACGATTAAAATTTTCAACTGATTTTTTGTCTAATTAATTGGTTTAAATTATTGTGAATCGTGCTTAAAACCGAGTGTGCACATTCGAGCTCAAAGTGGCACATTCCGATCTCGGGAAAATGAAACGCGCCGCTCCGCGTCGCGCTTCATTTGCCTCCCTCGCTCGGAAATGTGCCACTTTTCGCTCGAATGCGCACATCTTCGTACTTATTAGATGTGTCTACGTTATCCTTGACTCTTTCAAACCAAAAAAATTAATTTAGTTTGGTAAATATCGATTTTATGTTGGAAAAATATATTTACCATAGCAATGAGTGGAAGGAGCAAAAAGATACTACAATCTCGTTAGTGCGAGTGAGAGGAAACGATTAAAATTATTCAACTTTCTTTTCGTCTAAAATTATTGTGAATCATGCTTAAAACCGAGACCAAATTGTACACTCAAATCCATAATAAACACTACACCAGTGACGGGCAACCTTTTTTACGGGGGGGCCAAAAAAACTTTAGGCGGGCCAATATAATTTGTTAAAAAATAAAAACGATACATATTACATAATTTTTGTGTTTTTTTGTGATTAGGAATAATGCTACGCGGGCCGGATAGAACATTTTAACGGGCCGCAAATGGCCCGCGGGCTGTAGTTTGCCCATCACTGCACTACACATCTGCCTCGATTTACACGCTACTGGTTTTGGACGATTTCGCTTTTACACGGTTTGCAAATATAAAAATTCTAAAAATTTTCTAGAATTACAATTATTTAAAACAGGGGATGCCAACCAGCCCCACCATCCTCCCAAGGGGGCGGAATATGTTTGCATTTTAATTGAAAAAATTAATTTAACGCCTAAACTAATAAATAAATGTCTTTAACACTAGAATGACTGAAAGTTAGTATATACCTATATTGCCTAAAAGCAGTAAAAAGGACTGCATTGCGAAAAATAACTAAGTGTAAAGAAATTTGTTTAAAATTAATTTTTAATATTATTTATAATTATATAACACATATATATACCGAAAATGAAGAGAGGGGAGGTAACTACAATTATTAATAAACGCATTTTCTGTTGTACAAAAAGTCACAAAAATCTAAGAAATTGTGTCATTATATACATAATTATTTTTCTAATAGAAATTAAAAAGCAGTCAAAATAACTTCTTTGAGCAATCTAGTATTGAAATAATATTAATTAATTATAATGTTCACGTCCAGTATCTTTTAATAATTTTTAATGTTCACCGGAATTGGACACTTTCAATAAAACAACTTTTCCAAGCAATTTAACATCTCCAAAAATGTTTTAACCATCAAGATTCAAAAATTGTACAAATTTTCTATAAAGAAACGAAACGTTGCACATTCAACAACAGGTGCTATATTAAAAGTTCAATTCCTGTTTAACATTAATTAATATTAAAAGATATTGGACTTGCACATTATTATTAACTTTCAAATAATGTGCGTTTTCTTGTAATAAAAAAATTAAAGGGGGGCACGAAAATATTATTTACAATCTGGGGAGGCTCGACAAAAAAAATGTTGGAAAACCCTGATTTAAATATACATTTTTCAATCTTCGCGTTTTTCTCCGGTACCTATCGACCGTGTAAATCGAAGAATAGGCGAAGAGTGGGGAGGCGGGAGAATATCAAAGAGGCAGCGCCTTTTTGATCAAAAGTAGGCCTAAATGCGAATGAGTGGATGAAAAAATTACAGACTAGCGTCATTAGAAAAAAAATAAATAAATAGAAAGAGCATGAAAAATAAAATTGATTTGTGGAAAAAATGTTTAAAAACTGTTTGGGAATATTGAGAAAAACTCTAAGGATATCGACGTTTCTGAAGGCTCAAATCAAAAAAGAATTTTACAAAAAGTTTTCGGATCGTTTAGAACCTTTTTCATCAATATCTAGCTTAAATAATTGGTGACAATTAAAAAAAACTCATTAAATCGTTCAAGCGCAGCTCATTTTTCAAGTCGCAAAACTCAATGTTCCAGGCACTTTTAAGAAAAAAAAATTATACACGATTAATCAGTTTTTTGCCCTCTACAATCTTAAGCCGGGTCAGTAATTTTTCCGTTCGGTAGGCCAAAAATTGACCTAAGAGGCGCTGGCTCTTTCTTTATTGAAGGCGCAGTAATATATAGTTTGGAAACCACTGGTACAGCTATACACCAACTCAAAGTGTGGAACATAGCACATGATTATATTTAATTTACTCATCCCCAAAGAAGTATAACTTCAAACGGGCGTTTTTTTTAAATTATTTTGTTATTTTTGCAGTGCAAAAATTTGAAAAACAGTTACGTGAGCCGCCAAATACACAAACGGCACTGCGCGGGTTCTAACATTAAATTAGAAGATAAACGTTTTGTTGAAAGAGGCTTTTATGGAGTTAACTTACACAAGTATTGGGCTTTCATATATTCGCGTATCATATAAAAACGAAATGGGCTCCACATACATTCAAAATACCCAATACTTTCGACTGCCTATAGCGTCTTCATTTATATGCATTCCAATTTCCCTTTGTAGTTGAACGCTGAACTTATTTCAGCGTTCCTGTCGGGATTTCACCCCCTGTTGCGTCATTGTGCACCTTTTTTTTTTACTTTTCCTAAAAAGCCAAAATCTACAACGTCAACACCGAATGCATTTCGACTCCTTATCCTCGATCTATTCAAATTATTTCACTTTTCTCCGTTAAAAAGCGCGCTCGATCTCGACACGTGCACCGATAAATATCGATTTTAATTGAAAACGCATCGATCCGCGCAAAATTAAAGAGGAACGTATGCGTTTTATTGGCGAAAATGTCGACGGCATAAATATTGTTCGAACCCAAAACTCGAGCAGCTTTTATCTGGACAGAAACAACGTTATGGGGGTTAGTCTGGGGGTGGATGCGAGATCCGGAATTCGAACGAGTTTGGGGGCTCTTTAAGAGTCTCGACAGGCCGTTCGGTCTTCGAGGGGCGGCTTGAGATATGCTGAGTGAGCGTACGCCTCGCCACCCCAAATTGCAGCGGTTCTCTGAAACCTCGGCCTAACAACGCTAACTAACGACGAAAACGCTATTAACATTTCAATATGTAACTCCCTACGTTTCTATACGGTTTCCTGTTTAACAAGTCAATTTACAATTATGTAGCTTCTCTTTTCTAACGCAATCGGTTTGGACGAAAAATTGGGAAAAAATGAGTGGTCACTTTAGTTCGTTTGATAATTTGGTTATATACCATTTTAGAAAATCGCTTCACAGCATTATTGAAGGTCAATAGTTACAGTAAAACTTCTGTAACACGACCAGAATAATATATTAGATTAAATGCAGTTATTATTTATCAGAATCATATTGTTATTAAATTAAAAGTTATTATAAATAAAGTAGTTTTATTTAGGAAGTGAGTTAATTATTGTGAATCACGCTTAAAACCGAGTGTGCACATTCGAGCTCAAAGTGGCACATTCCGATCTCGGGAAAATGAAGCGCGCCGCTCCGCGTCGCGCTTCATTTGCCTCCCTCGCTCGGAAATGTGCCACTTTTCGCTCGAATGCGCACATCGTCGTCTTTATTGAATTTATTTATATTAATTTTTACTCGTGGTTATATTAATTGTTACGCCTAGAAAGTATAACGTCTAACGTGCGTACATAAGTACAGTAAGACCTCGATTAACGCTTGATATCCGCCCGTTTACACAAACATAACTTTTATTGTACAGTGGCGGACAAAATAGTTACCATTTTTTTTTGATTTTCTTTTGGTTGATTTTATTTTCATAGTTTCCTGATAATAATATGATAATTATAACTGGCCGCGATAGTCGCCACATCTTAATCCCATTAAGAACATTTGGGGAAAGATTCAAAGAGCATTGAATGGAAAAAAGTTTAAAAAATTCGAAGTTTTGTACTTCATTGTTTCAGAAGGTTTTAAATGGTTTTATTGCTAAATTGATTGATTCTATGCCGAGACGATATGCTGCAGTGCTAAAGACAAAAGGAGATACCACTATTTTTAATATTATTTTGTTATTTATCCATATTTTTGAAAGTGGTAACTTTTTTGTCCGGCTTATTTCCCGGTTGTTACCATTTCAGTTATTATAAGAATTTTTTTTGTTATTAAATTTGTGTAATTATGAAAGAGCATAAAATTTTTTATAAGAAACGGTACTTACAAAAATAATAAACTTGTAAATCACTCTAATAAAATCAACCAAAAGAAAATTAAACAAAGTGGTAACTATTTTGTCCGCTACTGTATATTGAAATGCAAAAGTTCATGATTAGGGGAACCTGTTGTTCTTTGGTACCTTTGTACATAGGGCCACTTTATTTTTTTTAATATTTGCGGGCTTTCGTGACCCATATAGTTAGATATTTCAAATGCCACATTGACAGACATTAATGTAAAGTTGGGAGCAGCTGGCCAATGTACTTTGTTAATGTATGAGATCAATTGTAATTTTTAATCGAAAAAAAAGTAAGTCTTTTTATATTCTTTTTACTTAAATATCTTAATGATTTTTATTACCTATTAACAAATAACACATCGTAATAGAAATATTTATTAATGTTTGCATAGTAGTGGTCTGATTTTGGCACAGCATAATCTTTAATTTTATTTTTGAGTTTAAACATCAAGGGTCGGCGTGTTGTACCTCGGTCACTGTCAATAAATTGTACCTTGGCACTAAGATCAACGTGCAATAAATAAAAATTCAAAGGGGTGCGGCTCACTTAAAAGGTTAAGAAACACTGATCTAAACAAACAAAAATACACCAAATCATACCTATATATTGTATATAACAAAACACAATTAATTTGTAACAAGATTCGTGCAGTAAATCGCGTTGTAAGAATTTTGAAAGCATTAACAATGATTTTCTGGGTGTTTTTGCCGTCGTATCGATGCATCCGGAACTATTTAGTATTTTCAGATCATCAAAAAGTAATAAAGAAAATAAAAATAACGTACCACTTATTACTTTAAGCACGCACCCAATATTTAACAATCAATTTGCAGCCTTTTCCCGACGGTACATATTTAAGAGCGCTTAAAACAAGAGCAAATTTAAAAGATAACATTATCAAACAAAGTTGTTGTTTTTTTATTCAAACATCTATCGCAGTTCTCAATTCACTGAATGCACATATTCCTTGAATTGCAGATTGTGTTGAAGTTGTAATACGAACTATGAAGTACCGTCGAGTTAGTTGGCGGTCAGTTATAAACTTTTGCCATTCGAACTTACAGCAAACAGGGTAGTTCGATTTTTTGTTTACTGCACATTAATAAGATTTATTGTCGTCCGCTGAATGTGCTGTTTGTTTATTGTAGTGGCGTGGCAACTTGGACGACAATATTCTGACTGCCGCCAGACAATTTACAGACGGTAATTTTAGCCGTGCGGGTGGCTGTCTATTTACGAGACGACTCGAACAACTTTGGATGCGTTCAAACTTTGCCTTCGACCGACTTTATCATTTTCGGGTTTGAGACGTGTGGAGTCGCGGATTGTTTTTAACCATGTATCAAACTTCGACGGGTCATCGTTTGTTGTTTTCATCTTATTAAATTGGACTTTCAAAACGTTATACTTCTTTTGGCGTCTGACGGTACAATTTTAGCATGCAACGGAAGTTGCGCGCGCACTGCTAACGGAAATTCGATATTATGATGTTAGCCGTCTAAGAAAGTTAATTAATTATTGTGAATGATGCTTAAAACCGAGTGTGCACATTCGAGCTCAAAGTGGCACATTCCGATCTCGGGAAAATGAAGCGCGCCGCTCCGCGTCGCGCTTCATTTGCCTCCCTCGCTCGGAAATGTGCCACTTTTCGCTCGAATGCGCACATCCTCGTATTTATTTCTATTTATTATTTTTTACACGTGTAACGCTCGATATCCGCCCGTTTACATATAACCTTTATTGTATATTGAAATCCAAATGTTCATGATTAGGGGAACCTGTTGTACTTTGGTCCCTAGAGCAACTTTATTTTTTTTAATATTTGCGGGCTTTCGTGACCTATAATTTTCGATATTTCAAATGCCACATTGACAAACATTAGCAGCAGCTGGACAATGTACTTTGTTAATGTATGAGACCAATTGAAATTTTTAATCGAAAAAAAGTAAGTCATACCAGAAAAATAATTTAAAAAATCCCGGATAGCTATCATAGCAGGAAATAATTTATTTCATAATGGATTTGTTAAGTTTTTTACTGCTAAATATGTAATTTTCAAAATTTGTCAAAACGGCCGTAATTGTGGATTATAAATGTTTATTGTCTATTTGTGAATACCAGAAAAATAATTAAAAAAATCCGGGATAACTATCAGAGCAGGAATTAATTATTTTCATAATGGATTTGTTAAGTTTTTTACTGCTAAATGTGTAATTTTCAAAATTTGTCAAAACGGCCGTATTTGTGCATTGTAATTGTTTATTGCCTATCTCTGAATACCAGAAAAATAATTAAAAAAATCCGGGATAACTATCAGAGCAGGAATTAATTATTTTCATAATGGATTTGTTAAGTTTTTTACTGCTAAATGTGTAATTTTCAAAATTTGTCAAAACGGCCGTATTTGTGCATTGTAATTGTTTATTGCCTATCTCTGAATACCAGAAAAATAATTAAAAAAATCCGGGATAACTATCAGAGCAGGAATTAATTATTTTCATAATGGATTTGTTAAGTTTTTTACTGCTAAATATGTAATTTTCAAAATTTGTCAAAACGGCCGTATTTGTGCATTGTAATTGTTTATTGCCTATCTCTGAATACCAGAAAAATAATTAAAAAAATCCGGGATAACTATCAGAGCAGGAATTAATTATTTCATAATGGATTTGTTAAGTTTTTTACTGCTAAATTTGTAATATTCAAAATTTGTCAAAACGGCCGTATTTGTGCATTGTAATTGTTTATTGCCTATCTCTGAATACCAGAAAAATAATTAAAAAAATCCGGGATAGCTATCAGAGCAGGAATTAATTATTTTCATAATGGATTTGTTAAGTTTTTTACTGCTAAATATGTAATTTTCAAAATTTGTCAAAACGGCCGTATTTGTGCATTGTAATTGTTTATTGCCTATCTCTGAATACCAGAAAAATAATTAAAAAAATCCGGGATAACTATCAGAGCAGGAATTAATTATTTTCATAATGGATTTGTTAAGTTTTTTACTGCTAAATGTGTAATTTTCAAAATTTGTCAAAACGGCCGTATTTGTGCATTGTAATTGTTTATTGCCTATCTCTGAATACCAGAAAAATAATTAAAAAAATCCGGGATAACTATCAGAGCAGGAATTAATTATTTTCATAATGGATTTGTTAAGTTTTTTACTGCTAAATGTGTAATTTTCAAAATTTGTCAAAACGGCCGTATTTGTGCATTGTAATTGTTTATTGCCTATCTCTGAATACCAGAAAAATAATTAAAAAAATCCGGGATAACTATCATACCAGGAAATAATTTATTTCATAATGGATTTGTTAAGTTTTTTACTGCTAAATTTGTAATATTCAATATTTGTCAAAACGGCCGTATTTGTGCATTGTAATTGTTTATTGCCTATCTCTGAATACCAGAAAAATAATTAAAAAAATCCGGGATAACTATCAGAGCAGGAATTAATTATTTTCATAATGGATTTGTTAAGTTTTTTACTGCTAAATGTGTAATTTTCAAAATTTGTCAAAACGGCCGTATTTGTGCATTGTAATTGTTTATTGCCTATCTCTGAATACCAGAAAAATAATTAAAAAAATCCGGGATAACTATCAGAGCAGGAATTAATTATTTTCATAATGGATTTGTTAAGTTTTTTACTGCTAAATATGTAATTTTCAAAATTTGTCAAAACGGCCGTAATTGTGGATTATAATTGTTTATTGCCTATCTCTGAATACCAGAAAATAATTAAAAAATCCGGGATAACTATCAGAGCAGGAATTAATTATTTTCATAATGGATTTGTTAAGTTTTTTACTGCTAAATGTGTAATTTTCAAAATTTGTCAAAACGGCCGTATTTGTGCATTGTAATTGTTTATTGCCTATCTCTGAATAC